>JAQGAP010000023.1:0-118741 GCA_034697805.1 Orchesella bifasciata
ATTACAATGTATATTACCTACCTTGTCAACGACCCGTTTACTATCCCCATACGTTTCTGGAAGTGTGAAGGCAGTGCATAATGTCACCGCAATAGTAAATGCCATCAGACTTTGAGCCATCTTTAATGAACACAACGGTAACATCAAACGATATTTTTTAGAACGATAGATTCAACTCAATATGTGAACAACTAAAGGCCGATTGTCAACTGTTGATTGTATAAATGCGTGCTTGATTTGGTAATGTCTTTCAATTAGCTAGCCAATGTCACAGAATAAGTTAACTTGATTGCAAAGGATCAGGTGTGCATTTCAGAAATGCAGTGTGTTTTCAGTCTTTAAAACTGTACTGTTGTTACTAAAGTTAATATGGCCGAATTTGATGTATGTACAATATATATTGTATGTCAGTTTGTAAAAACAACACTAAATAAATGTATGTACAACTACATAACTAAATAATAAATAAATGTCGTATAAAAATGTGGTGTGTTTGTCCTGCCATCCGTCTTCCATATATCAGCTGCCTACGCAACAACTCATCTGGCTGAGCTTGAGCTCTGCATGATCATATCATGATAATCCTATCTCTTCCAGAGCTCTGCTACGGCCGAGCAAATGGACACTCAATACTAGTTACAGATTTGCTGGCCCGCTACGTCTTTTCTGAATTCCCTATTTTCCCCTAAATCTCCGATTCGAGTTGTATTACATTACCATACCATTCCATGAATTCTAAAATAATGATAATCATAAAAGTATAAAATAATACATAACACAGTCATTATACCTTGGCCGAAACACTCAGATTCTTCTGCTAATTTCTTATGAAATTTTATCGTAAGTCGCTTAATGTTGAATGTAAGGAAGTCTATGGCACTTTAATTGTACAAAACTGAATGTCGGTTAAAAAAATCCGTTAAACATTAAGTAACAAACTGAAACGGGTGACGGGGGAGATCCAGCGTATAACTGTTGAGATTAGAGCTGGTTTAATGGGTTACGCATGCTAAACTCAGAATGTTGTTCAATGAAAGCTCAAAACCTTAGGGCTTCTGACATGATATTGGAAGGAAGGAGTGAGTATGAAATGAAATGCTTTGACTTTTCTGGAATCTGAAATACAAAATATAAGCAATGCAACCCTTCTTCATTTCAGGAAGGAACTCCCACATGTGTTAAATTATTTACACGTATTGCAAGCCGATTGGAAAGGCAGAAGAGCGTATTTGACAAGGGAAGACATGCATGATTATGATTTTTTATTCCATAATGTGATCTATCCCGTTCTTTTTTAGATACAAAAGTACTTCTGCAGTTAGTGCATTATGTGCATTTATGGATACATGTATAATATATAACGGAGGATTTTCCAGAGAGATCCAGGCTTATAGCTTCAAGGCAGGAACAGGATCATGCTTTCTTACATTACCCAGTAAGTGTTGTATCTTGGAAGATACAGTTTTTATGTATCGTCAATGCAGAATGAATAAAACTTTGTTCAGCATTTTGTTCTTGACAAAGTATTAGGGAAGAAAGGAGTAGGCAACGTCTTGATGTTGATGGATGTTGGTAAATAGATCTTTGACTCGGTAAAGTTCTTATGCTTGAAGTTATGTAATAACACAGTAAGTAAAAAATATTCATAAATGAGGAAGCATGTGGTTAGTAGACAAAAAGAGCTTGATACTGACATATGTATACAGTATCTTGCTCTCTTTTCTGCATTTTTGTAAATCTAAACTTACGATTAGTTTGGAAATTTTTTTATAGGCTCAAACTGAGAGCCGAATGATTTCATTAACGAAGAGCCGACTGCTTTCGTGCAATAGATGTAAATAAAAGATTCACAGAAACAGAAGGACGACAGAATTTGATACGGTGAAGCACTTTATTTACAATATTCGTGTGAAAATTCTCTTTTTTTGCACAAAATGTATGCGCTTTATGCGGACAATAATGTTATTGTGTTCCAGTAGCAGAAATTTAATTTAATTTTTGAAAGTTACTTGGGTTCCGCGTCAGGGTCGGGCAAACTGAACCGGTGAGCTATTTGCAGTGTTTCTCGAAGGCCCTTTAAACCAATAATTATTTTTCTCATTACATATAATACTTAAGTAAATACCTCCAATTAAATCAAACAAATTTACCTTATTTTCAGTCCAAAGACGACTTATTAATTCTTCTTCTCTGGTAATGGCATCTTCATCCATGCTAACGGCCTTCCTCATGACTAATTTCATTTCATTCATCTTCTCCGTTGCATTTTCTAAAGCCTAGGTTACAAGTCACAAAATTCCCAGTTATAAAAATTTAATTTCATATTAAATGTACAATATAACATGAGTTAAAGGTCTACGGCTCACATTACTGTGTACCTTTGTGTTTGTATCCATGCTTTTCAGTAATTGCTGATCATATTTTTGACACTGCATTAGTTTAGATACGTGTTGCCGATACTTCGACATAATAAGGTCGATTGCATTTTGCTGTTCTTCCAGAGCAATTTTCAGATCTCTGTTTTCCTGCTGCAGATCCATAATATGTTTATTTTCTTGCTGGATACCAGCCACCAATGCCATTCGTGGTCTCTCTGATGCGAGATCATTGAGTTGGGCAATGTCTTCATTGTACTGTGAACAAGAGGAAGAAGGTGAGGGCTCCATTATAATTAATTAGTTCATAGGTACACACTCAACTACGAAAATAAATTTAAACTGTAACAAAAACAAAATCCTTTCCGAAACACTAAAAAACCATAAGCACCTAAACAACTAATTAAACGCAACAAATGTTCACAAACGCTTAAAACAGTGGTGGTGTAGATTAGCATGCGGACACCTTTACCACCACAACAGAGCGAAAGCAAGATTAGGAATAAAATGGGATTGGTTTCGGTCAGTAGGAATAATGTTTGCTTGTTGTAGCATTGGGCATAATGAAATGGGTTGCAAAAACCATAATTTTTTCAACCTCATCTTCGGCATACCTGTTTCATGGCTTGAACTTCCTGACATATAGACTGCACTTGGGACACGAGTACATCAGCTGCTGACTCTCGCTCTCTGAGTCGATTGGACAGTTTTTTCGCATCATTCAAAACGTCTTGAAATGTTAACGCCATGATGGTATTTACCTCAAAATCTGAAATTTCATATAGAGATTACCAAATTAGTAATCAAGATCCACCATAATTAGCCCACCAACAATCGGAATGGACCAACAATGAGTGCAGATGCTACAATGACCAAACTTAGTAAGTACAAAGGTACATACGCATGCAAAAAAAATGTTATCCTTCCTACTACGACAAGTGAAACGTCACGACGAGATTCATGTAAAAAATGCGCACACTGTCTATATAGACAAGGCAAGGTTGCAAAACGAGAGATGAGATGAGGTGATTGAACGGCTGCTACAAGGTGCATACTTTTAACTAACAAAAATTACTACTGGCATCCTTCCCTTTTACGCATAATATTATTCATTATATGTAGGTAGGTATATACCTGAGTTGAGCCCAGGTGAAGTATTCATATTCATGATCATGATGACTACAATCGAAAAGCAGTAGCCAGTTTTGTTTAATACAGTTTGACTGAATTAGATAGAGACTAAATGAGCCTGTTCATGAATAGCTAAGAAATGGGGGATTATGATACTGTGGACGGGGGTTGCTTTGTTGTTGATTAGAAGTGGTTTCTCGATATGATATGGTGATGATGATGATGTGTGGACCACTTTAATTTACCTGTTTTGGGATTGACATAATATAAAAGGATGAGTCTTGCTTACCCGTCTCTATGCTTTTGGTGTAGCTGAAAGCAGCTACGAATGTATTACAAGTCAGAGCAAATGGTCTCCTCCCTCTCGTCTTCAGCAAGTTATTGTGGATGATGGTGTAATTGTAACAATGTTGTGGGGCTCATCATCATCACGGTATGTTATACATTGTCGATGGTGTCTGATCTGATGAGAGCACTGTGTACGCAGCCAACAATAATGGTCAACAATATTATTAAACACGGGCGGGTGGTGATGATGATATGATGAAGATCAATGTGATGTGGTCAGTGGATGGGATGATACTGCTGCTGATGGAACAGATTGGGGAGCGATTAAAATATGAGATCTAAATCAACGCTGCGTTTCTCCTACTACTATTGTCGGTAGTTAGAGTTGATGATACATTCTCAAGTTGATCTGAATGCTTTAATTTCAGCCTATAGTTATATAGGCATTAGTTTTTGATTAAAGCGCAGATCTGTTTTTAAAATGACGTTTCCTTTGGGATTTAAATTATAATGGGAATAGCTTCAGTAAACACTACACTGCAACAAATAAACAATGTTATCACACATCACTCAACAGTCAGTTGCATGACTAAGGCAGTGGATTATAAATCAGTTTTGGTATACATCGCACAATTGTAGTTTAGAACTCCGTATACAATTATTGTTGTAGTAGTATGTGGCTAATCTTAGCATCAACTTTTTCAGTCTTGATTTTCACACTGACTTATTTTAGGGTTGCTAATCATCAAGATTACGTTAGACCTTGTCTTATATGTTTACAGTATGCGTTGGGATGATGATCTATTTTTTTGGGTAAATAGTTATAAAAATAGGTCTTAAATAATAGTACTTCTCTCTCGTTATAAATTTAATGATTGAATTCAAAATATTCAACTCTGCAACTATGGTCGTAGCCTGTAAATGCTTAACTAGGCGAAAGAGCTACGCTCAATTCTGTTGTACGTTTTGTGTGTGTACAAAAGTTAAACTGCTACTTTATTCCATGCCATTACAAAATTATTAAATCTGATGTGCACCATATACACTGCAGAGGTGGTAGTTGTTGATATAAAAGAACGTTGGAGTCACTTGTCGAAAATTTACAAAAATACGGTAAAACTATTATGGCCAGTGTTATTGTTAAAACCTGAGTTTGGAGGTGGTTGGAAAGTTGTATAAAGGATTCGTTTTACACGAGTAATCCGAAGTTATGTAGTATGATTATATATTAACTAGTTGATCTTTGCTTACTGACTGGGCGGTGGGGTGAAAATTCCAATTAATACGGTGGAATTTCGATATCGACCTCTTGCTTTCTCGATGAGTTTAAATATGTTCGGGTCGGGTATAGAATGTAGGCTCTTCTAATGTATTTTGGAGTACATATTGACAAACACAAGGTTTTCAACAAAGCGCACATACAGTATTCGGGCTTCGGGGCAATACGGTCTTAGTCTTGTACGTCTGCGGTTGCTCTTTCCACACAAAAGGAATGCGTATTATCCACGAAGCCCGTTTAATTTGGCGTTTAAATAATATTTTAGTTCAGACTTTTGGATTGCATAAGTATATAGTGATGCCAAGTATTTATTAGCAATTACGACAGTCAGCGTTGAAAAATTTTAAAGTGAGTAGCTATTGAAGAAAATCATATGAAAATGTTAGGTGTATGCCACGCTTATGCGTACAAGGTTGCAGGTAAACGCTGAAACGACGAGGGGCATGTTGTGGATATTGGTTTCTTGAACATACATAATGATTTATGAGACCTAAGATGAAAAACCATCCAATTTTTTTTGATGCAACGAGACAAAAAGAGATTCAGTTCATCAATCACATACTTGTGTAAATAAGTAAGACCTTGGAATTAATAGGTTACTAGTTAATACGTAAGTTGTGTGACGAATATTTAATTAATGTGGTCCAGCCAGAAGCAAGAATTAAATTGGAACTATGTTTTATTCACATAACTTCAAATGACACAAAATAACAATGCATTGACAAAGACGAACATATGATTTTGAATTTGTGTATACAATATGCAATTTAGTATGAACTTCCATATTATTACAAATTGGTTACATTTTTATGTTTACATGCAAACACATAAAACCAAACAAAAAGAAACTGCTGATTTTTGTTACTCAAATCGATATTTTTGTTGACTTTCCTACGTTCAAAATTGCCTAACTTGCACTTAAGTCTTTCTAGAACAGCCATATAATAAGCTACTTTGTTGCATTTTACATTATATTTCTAAACACTTAACAACACACCCAAGTGTAATTTCTCAACACAGAAATGGAAGAAATACAACACAGATCTAATCAAAGTACTTACTTTTTTTAACTTAGAAACGTCCTAAGAAACGTTACGTAAGCACGTCCTAAGAAAAGCCAAAAATACCCACACATATTGCTTTCAAATTCTGATGAATTTTCATAACATTAAAGAAATAATATGTATGTTTATTTGTGTATAAGTATTTTTATATATGTAATATCTACTCATGATATTTATGTTTATTACACTGAAGCTAAGTACGAAATAATTTGGTTTCTAAAAATATTAAATCATTCCATTCCATAACTTATGGCCCATAGGTATCAACACTTTCACGATCGGATTCCGTCCCTCTTGAGAAACCTTTTCTTTTGCGTACGTTAGTATAGAAATGTTAAATAGAAAAATGTGACAATAAAAATTTAATATTTAACGACGTCACAAGCACAAGTTCAAACCAAAAACTATATTTTTAAAGATTAGATTTTTAAAGATAAAGTTTAAAGATACGGCGTGAAGAAAAACAATATTTTCTATATTTCTAGTCAATTGCTAGGTTTTTTACGCCACACAATCTACACATATTTCGGGAACTGATCTACTTTATAGCACGTCATGCAATACAACAATACCAAATTTTGGTTTCTTCCTCCCTACAAACTACTAGTGACTAGTCTAAATCTACTTTAAACAGCGCAAATTCACACACATAGCAGGCATACAAATTTTTTACAAGCGTACACGTTTACATCTACCACTCTTTTATGAAGACTTTTCAACTAGTTTACGTTTTAGAAGATCCACTTTCCATTCAGTTCAGTCACGACGAAAATTCCACAATTAATGAATGCCAGTACAATGCATTATTACATGAAATTAATTGCTGGATAAACATCAATCAATCTACTTTCTCCAAAATTAAAATAAACAGTCAGATACATACAGTTATGAAAAGTCGCGCATTCTCTTCTTTACCGTAAATCACAGCAACTGCATGGAAATCAATAGCATACTTTTCGACCTTTTTTGGCTGATGCAGCAGTCGCCTTGGAGGATCCTGCAGATGCGGAATATGAGCTCAGTTTTGTGGTTGTCCAGTACGGCTCATTAGATTCAATGGGGGCCAAGACGTTGTGCTTTTTCCTTCTTTTTAATGGAGAGATTGTGCAATCAGGAATTGAGAGCAGATCATCCTCCGAGGTTGCATGCAACTCAACCTCCTTGACCGAACGAGATGAGCCAATCGTAGAGTGTTCAGAATGTGCTGGAGAAGGGGCTCTGGCAGTGTCAGTGTCATACGTAGTTGTAACCGCATTTTTGCCATCCATAACATAATTCCTGGCTGGGAGGTAGTCATCCAGGTAACTTTCCTGTGTCAAGACAGGTGGTTTGTCGTAAAAGTCATAGGTATCATCAGTGTAGTCAGCGAATTTGGAAGTTTTGTGGAGGCTTGAGGAGCCTGACTTGTGAAGCTTAGTTGGACAAGGAGCAGAAGTTGTTCTCGTAAGATATTTCTGGTAGTCTTCGTCATCAGTATAATCATCATCTGAATCGTTGTTCGGAGCAGGAGCGCTGGTAGCTGCAAGTATGACACTGGAAATGGAGTCAGAGATCGACTGCTCGAGGATTGGGTTGAGACGAGGAGCAGGTTTCAGCGGAAATGTTTTCTTCTTCTTGGCAGTGTTGGTGGAGCTTAAAACACTGCTTGGTTTTAGGTGAAGACCTGATGGCCCCGCCACTGCTGGTGGTACTTCATCGAATGTGAATGAACTGGAGAAAGCTGAAGTACTGCTTCCAAAATCAGTGTCATACGCATAGTATGATGCATATAGTGAAGAAGAAGATGATGATGATTTTGAGGAGCCAGGTAATGCCAGTGTTGGGGTGTAATATGATTCTCCATATAGATCATAATTTTTCAGAGTTGTTGTTGTTGTATCTGGGTTGGAAATGCATTTGGTGTCTTCGGTAACCAAACCGTATTTTGCATAGTCGGCTCTCACTGGTGCGACTAGTCGAGTAACTTTTGGTGGTGATGGTGATGTGCTTGGTAGATTCAGTCGCTTTCCAGTTTTTGGTTCCACCTTTTTTGGGGAGGGTTCCGGTACTTTCTTTTCGATTGTAGATGGATAAAGTGAAGGTTTCGAGATTGTTGCTACGACAGGAGCCGTAAATTTTGAGGGAGTGGCAGTTACCGCCACCGAGTTTACTTTGGATGACCCTGCTGCTGCTGACAATGGATATTTTGAGGAGGTGGCAGTTACCGACACAGAGTTCATTTTAGATGACCCTGCTGCTGCTGACAATGGATATTTTGAGGAGGTGGCAGTTGCCGACACAGAGTTTACTTTGGATGACCCTGCTGCTGCTGACAATGGATATTTTGAGGAGGTGGCAGTTACCGACACAGAGTTCATTTTAGATGACCCTGCTGCTGCTGATAATGGATATTTTGAGGGAGTGGTAGTTACCGACACAGAGTTTACTTTGGATGACCCTGCTGCTGCTGACAACGGATATTTTGAGGAGGTGGCAGTTACAGAGTTCATTTTGGATGACCCTGCTGCGGCGGACAATGGATATTTTGAGGGGGTGGCAGTTACTGACACAGAGTTTACTTTGGATGATCCTGCTGCTGCTGACAACGGATATTTTCCGGAATTTAATGTTGGGCTGACTTTTGGTGCAGTGCTCGGGGATCCTAGCATGGGTGACTTTGCTGGACTTTCAGGAAATGGTGGAGGGGCAGATTTGGTTGCGAAGACTGTTGCAGAAGCATTGATCGGTTTTAAAGCACCGGTGGTCGGCGCAGGAAGTACTGATTTAACAATTGGATTGTTTTCTGGAGTCGGCGAAGTAGTGCCACTTGTTGGCAAACTTGGATTGTGTTTCATGACTATACCCGCAGCTAAGCTCATTGCAAGCATTGTTCGTTTCACAGAAAGCCCTTTAATGGGTCCAGACTTTTGGGTTCCATTCGCCTTCTTGCTTGGTGCTGAGGCGGGCTTAGTTACTGTGATGAGTTTTGGTACTGACTTTACAGCAATGACTGGAGAGATTATAGCTGCAACTTTTGGACTTTCATCATCTTTCGTAACTGACTTGGGCATCCCAATTTGACTGACTTTAGGTTGGATAACAATGTTTGGATTTTTGGCTGACGTTTGAAGCCGTTTTATTGTTACGACTTTAGTGGCCATTGCTGAATTCACGCCATTAGTCAGTATGGTTTTTTGTTGAGAGTTTCCACTATCTTGCAAAACGTTTGCCGATTGTTTGAAATTCGCCGTTGTCATGCTTTCCTCTGTACCAAATAAAGATGCAGCTTTGACTGGTCGTCGAGGACTAGTAGTCCCTTCATATTTTATGGCTGTGACAGGTGGAGGTGAAATGTCTCGTGTTGGATAGGGTCTCCTCCTTTCCCCACCGCGCAATTTGGCATGTCTGGTGTTCCACTTGATACCCACCGGAGGAACCACCTTTCTGTAGGGTGTAAATTCAGTTATATCAGGAGAGGGTGGAGATTCATTGAGATAACTTGGAAGTGTGCAGCACGCAGCTGGAACTGCAGCAGCAGCTGCTACAGCAGATGAGTGATTTAGTGTGCGCCTTGAAGAAGATGAAGACGGTGCTGATGGTGATGGCGTCACAGCTTTCTCGGCTTTCACAGCTTTAACGGCTTTCACAGCTTTCACGGCTTTTACAGCTTGTTGTGCTTTTCGAGCGTTAAGCGGTGGCCTTCCACGTTTGGCATATGTCTGTCTGAAAGACGTTTTAGATCTTGAGGTTTGCTTTTGAGACCGATATCTTCCTCCACCTCTGCGGCCACCTCCATTCCGTGGATTGGTGGTTCTGCTTCTAGTTGGGGGAGCTGGGCTACCACCCATACCCATGATTGATGGTCGGCAAATCTTCCTCGACAGTAAAATGCAGTCGCTGGATTTAATGTTGGGGTTGCAGGGAACACAGTTTGGGCAAACTTCGACTGTATTGGTTGGTGGAATTGTAGCTTTACTGCCAGATACTCGGATGCAATCAGCGTGAAAGCCAGACATACAGCGGTTGCATGTAACGTTTACGTCTGATATGAAATCAAACAAATGAATTTTATAAACTCCGGCTAATGAGTGAAATCAATTGAGCCTACGACATTATCACATAAATTACTATACGTACCTGCTTGCTCACATACGCTGCACTCATATCGCCTCTGTTGTGCCCTCCTTCGATCTGCACCTGGACGACTAGCTTCTACCGGTGGTTCTGGAATCTTGAGACTTTCCGGGTCACTGCGTGTAGATCTCTTGGATCGCTGTATTGAAAAGTGACTGCGTTAGTATCATTCAGCCCCATAAAGTGCAGTAGGTAAAGTTTCTTAGCTACACTCAATAGTTTCTCCTTACCCCAGTTACTGTTGGATCCACAAAATTGCTTGACTTGTATTTGGGATTCGCTGTCGTTCGTCTCCGTCGTTCAGTTCGCTTAGATTCTGTGAGTTTTTTCTGATATACTTCTGGAGTTACCAAACCCAGTTCAGAAAGGAAGCTTTCTTGACTCAAAAATGACTCCGGATGTGGCTGTTCAACACTGAATACTCGCTTTCTCCGTCTTCTTGGTGGTGGGGGAGGTGGCGGTGGTGGAGGAGGCGGGGGTGCTGGCGGAGCCACAATAATCCTACAATTTGAAAACAACACGCTCATCATTAGTCCCACGCACATAAAACTAGCGGAAACACAGTACTTGTAATTTGTAATATAGCCATACTTCTTTTTCTTCTCCAACTTAGCCTTCCGTTTTGCAATTGCATCCCGCATACGAGCTGCTTTCACTCTCTGTTTCCGTGCCAATCTGGCTAACCTTGAACCGCGTACCTGGGATTCGACGAATGGTGCACAGTTGGCACAAGTGTCAGTGTACACCTTGTTTATAATGCGTTCGTAGCACTTTCCTTCATTGAGACAGTTCCACCGTCGCAGCTTCTCCATGAGATTTTTCTAGAATTGGATTGTTTTGCTGTAGATGACTGACTTGACATGGGGAATGCGAAAATATAAAAGAAACTTGGGTTTGAAATATCTACCTGCTGCCTGCAAAGCGCGCGGACGTCTCTAATCGCAGCTTGAGCCGTGAGCGGCTTGTATCCACCGTCATCATGAGGCTTGGGATGATTCGCCGGATCTCTCAAATACTAACGAATTCAGAGGAATAGAACAATAGAACAATGTGGTATCAGTTTCCATTTTCCAGGAAGCGCGGATGCACAATTTAAAACATAGATGGAAGGATGTGACATTATTGCAAATAATGCTATACAGTTACCCCATTAATTATGCTATAGCAAGAAAAGTTCTAGTAAAATAAAGCAAACTAGTGCAATTTTGAATATACTCAATGAATTATAAACTAAAGCAGAGTGTTCATTTGCAAAGGCGGTGACGCTAATGCTAACAATAGAAATGATGCAGAACCGTGGTATTCAGCAACAGCCATGCATGCCAAAAGCCAGTCCTGAGTTCACTCCAATACTCCAAGCTGCTCTCACGTAGCCCTGCACTTCCTCTCGTAAACCACAGCAGAGCAAAGGTAGCAAATTGTACAATCTAAAAGCTAGGGGCCACCAGAAGGGGAAAGGATCTCATTGTACACTGCCAGCTTGTAGTAAATGGCGTGTCTCACACTGCCCCATTTGCCTTCTCTTTCACAGCAGTTTTTGTCTGAGCGAAAGCGTAATATTACGTTCATGCTGAGACTGCGAGAATACCTCCACTCCATCTAATTTTCGTTGGTACTAAAGGTAGTTCAAAATGCCATTAGTCATTGCTGACACCTCTTTAGAATAAATGAAATTGAGGCCCGTCACACACATAAGCCACGGCTTTCCTGGTGGTTCCAGAGTCCGGATACGAACTCACAGTCAAATTCCAAAGTTACTAATGAATGATGTTTGAAAAGTTAAAAATCGAATGGACCATAAATGGGAACTATATGCTCTCACTCTCAATCATCAGCACCAGTTAAAAAGTTTGGCTAAGCATGCATGGATAATTTAGAGTGTAAACCCAACTTTACTCTCCAGATGAAATAATGATGAAAAGTAATCTGAATGTTGGTTCAAGCCTTCCATAAACTGCCTTGAGCGTTTATTTCTTCATTTTTGTTAGCTGGCATCACCAAATCTAATATTCCACCTTTAGGCTCAGATGCTGGCAATGAAGCCAATATTTTAGGTGGCATACCTCCCTTAACTTCATAATCTGTAAGCATCTTTTCATCTATCTACAGGGAAAGTGCGTTGTAAATATAATTTCATTGTGAGCTTTACTCAACATTTTAAATAAACTGTGTATTTGCCATCGCATCAACTAAATCTGTCCCTTTCCAACCTAATAGACGTTTTCATTTGTATCATTCTCTTTCTCAGCACCAGAAAAGACGACAATCTTCTTAGCAAAATGCTTTTTATCCCTCCCTGTATAGGATTTCATATTTGGAGAATTCATACAGCGAGAAAAAAATACTATGTCTCCTGATTCGACTAAAGGGATCCAGAAAATGTAGAGCGAAATCATGAGAATGATTGGATACAAACAACGCCACGGCATCATCACAATCATTTTCAATGCATCAGGGTAAAGATGAAACCGGAAAGAAACTCAGCAGCATTATCTTTTACTTGTTTTTTTTCGCAAACGGGTAAGTCCAAGCTACTTTTGCCGTTCTCTTTCTCTATTTGGCTGGGTTGGAGTTGGAGTGTTGTGCACCCTCCTAGTAATCTACAAGCAACGGCATTTTATCATCATAACAAACAGCCGAACAGTATTGATTATTAGCAGTAGACGATGTTGTAAAGGAAGGAAAGAAAAAGGCATCATGAAAGCACTGCTTGCTTGCTTTGCTCCGCTCTTGTTACAGTTGTTGGCTGTACTGCTCTTGCTCATTGCAATGCTGCCTACGACTCCACTCTGCTCTCACTCAGCGTTGTCATGATGTGATGATGGTGGTGGTGTGTGTGTGTGGTGGTTGGTGGTGGTGGTGGAAGAAGAAGAAGAAGAAGAAGCAGCATTTTAAGGCTGCTAACAACTCTCTCTCACTCTCAGTGAGTAATGTAAATACAACCATTGGTGTAATGCAATATGCAATGTTACTTACTCAGACTAAAGGTTGAGTTTTAGTAAAGTACGTTTCGTTCGCCGTCTTCCCTTCCTTCTTCTCCTGCTAGAGGAACTTTTCATCGTTTTTATTCATGTAAAGTTACAAGCTTTTGGTTGGACTGTGCTCAGTATATGCCTGGTGTGTTGTCGTTGATATGTGTGCTAATGTAGACGGAAGGGGACGCTGATGCAGCTATCGTTGGAGTTGGAGGTGAGTCGGTAGAAACTGTAAGGAGGATTTCTACGAGTGCGACTAGAGCTAAAGAGATAGATCGCCGTGTTGTTTTGTGAATTGAGGATTTTGTGATTTCATCTCGTAGGATTCCCAAAACTCACATGATGAGCCAAGCAAGGTGGTAGCAGAGAGTCTATTTAAGCAAGCAACGGTTTAGTCAGTATTCTCTCTCTCTGTGTCTCTCTCTCTTTGTATTTTTCTGGTTAGCCTCTGGCAACCAAAGGGAAATATAAGGAGCGACGAAGTATATTACGCTAGTATGGACAGAAGGAAGAAGGAGAGAGAGAGAATGCGTTTATTTGAGTAAGTTAGTAAGTAAATTTCACAAGATTGGCTCAACTTGGAATTAAATGCCATTTGGATTTTCATTTCTTTGCTCACACTGCATGACCAACAGTGGTTATAGGTTCAGTCAAGGCTCCACATAATATATCCCTTAAATGACTGATCATCCCAGTTTTACCAACATCTCTAAAAAATGGAAAACGCTTTGCAGAAAGGGAAGACGGTTGCAGTTGCAACTATACAGTTATTATGGTACAGGAGGAGATGCTCCTGAGAAGCCCAAGATAATGTTGGGCAAAATGATGATGCACCATAATGGAATGGATGAGAAAAAACCTCTTTCAATTGCAAAATTAGCATCTCTCGTCTTATGGCTTATTGTTCTGTCCGTACAAGAATAATGCTAACAAACAGGACCTAAATGAGATCACTGTTAACAATTGTCAACAAAAAAGCGGGGAGCATGTAGTCGACAAGTGTAATAAAGTCATTGAAGCTAAGTTTTTTAAGAGCTCGAGTTAAACTGAGTGAGCGAAGGATTAAGGAGGTATGCTGCTGCTGCATATGAGCTTCGCCTTTTCTGTGTCCGTCCATCCATCCATCCGTTGCCAAGCAAAAAAGCTCTCTTTGGCCCTACACCACCAAAAAACCAGAGGCAAGGTACACCAAGTTTCTGATTCTGATACAAAAATACAATACTGTGTGGTATGTACTCAAAACCCATGGATGATGCTTGCTGCTCAGCTCAGCTCAACACAGCAATACACTTGTGAGCAATGCGATGGGTTAGAATAGGAAGAAGATGGTGTTATTATTATTATGACTACGCTGACTGGGGCAACTTGAGCCACGCTTTCTTTCACAAGGATTATTTTATCTTGCTCTCCGTTTCGTACTTTGATTCATGTCCTCCGTCCTGCAGACTTTGGGTAGGTTGGAGAATGATGCATGCATCAACTACTTTGTAGACAATAAATAAGCTTGTGCTACACAGATTTCTACAGACTTTTGTTGGAAAGTGCACACTTTTAATAATTAAGATAAGTAAATTGATGCATGACCAAATTTATAAACTCAAAAACTGAATGAAGCTAAGTATCATCTCCCCACTGGCCTAGCTGAACGTTATTGAGAGCTTGATGTAAAAACCGAGTTTTAACTGCGAAGTTCGGAAGAGCTCTGCTTCAAACTAGAGACTGTCTACTCGAAAGATGTCATCCCTTAAATTACTTGTCACATTAGTAGTTTATGCATGCAAAATGAGCTCTCGAGTACAAAATATGTTGTCGACGCAATAAAAAAAACTTTTCCCTTGGTTTGGCAATAGAAATTTATGCCCGTTCGTCTTGTCGCCTAATTTTCGTCAAAGTGATGAGATGATTCTTTGGTAGTACGTTAGTTTTTTAGCCGAAGGATTATTTTACTTGACTTTTTGCCAGTTGGTGTGATCAATCTGGATGAAATTGTATGCAGGTAAAATAGATTTATTGGAATAAACAAGGTAGTATTTTGCAATTTCTATGAAATAGTATGAATATGAACAATTTGCCAATGTCAATGCGCCATGCTAACGAAAATCAATTTGTGTAACGTTTAGTAATATACTCAACAAATCGGAGTAGTGTGTATCAAGTCATCATCATTTCCTTCATCCCAAAGCCAAAACCAACACGTATATCTCTTTGAAATTGCTCCAATTACTTAAACTACATGTATTGTAGTTTCAATAAAAAGGGAATGAAACCGAAGTGGTTTACGCTTTGTTATTTTATAGCAATCACACTTCATTTTGATGATAGAATAGATCACTAGCTGCTTCAAGAAAATATATGGGTTCCACCTCCACCCTACTACTTTACCTAGTCGTTTATTGAAACTACAATATATCCTCAAGAAAATTGATGGTGGAGCCATTCTGGGAGTACGATACTCCATTATACAAAATAATCTACTTGATCACACATCACCCATCACACTCAAATTATGAGCTAGCGCAGAAAAGCTGTTACTTCGATTACCACTACCAAAGAAGCTAATAAAAAGCGACAGCACTACTACTTCTACTACTACTACAAATAGTACCACTAAAAAGTGCAAAGAGGACTATGGTTTTACATACCTGATGTTGAGAGCATGCCAGGGCGATCCGACTTTGAAGTGCATTTAGCAATTTAAATAAGTTGCTGATCTCAATCCCGCTTTTGACTTGGTGTGGGAGTAGTTGACTTTCCGGTACTTGGAACCGTTTTGGGACAGCAATGTTTTCGGCGAATGGCTTTGATTTCGGTGGTGGTCCAGGTTTCGGTGAAGGTCCAGGATTCGTGATCACTTGTTGACCCACTAATTTTGCGGATGTGCGTGGGCCTGGACCCGAACGTCTACCACGTCCCGACATTCCGGACAACAACAATGACTTAGCACGTTAGTTCGCTAGCTATAGTTTATTTACTCCCTTTTCCTGACAGTTCTAATTTTTCTGGTATCTTAACGGCAACCGCCACTTGAGCCCGATCGAAATCATGAGTCAAATGAGTTTTTAACCAGTAAACACTGATACACGGAACCTTGATGAGGATTGTAGTAAGTGCTATTGTGTAACTTGTTTTGGTTTGGACACACACGTTTACTCAGCTCCTCCGTCACTTTGAGACTCAGAGCTCTTGTTTCCTTTCGCTCTGTTCTCTACTCCGACTGCTATGCTGCTGCTGGGTTGAGTGAGTATAGCGAAAGAACTAACTGAGATACCAAGAGCAGCAAGCAGTGAGAGTAGTATAGTGGCAGTGCTAGAGCTACACAAAGAGCTGCTGCTCCTCTCAAGTAATATTGTACACGACAATGAAGGAGTTTTCATGCGTGCACCACCAAACCGTGCAACCCAATGGATGGAGCATACAACAGCAGCAGTAGTAGTTGCTTTTCGTTTTCGTAGCAGATAAATTGCCAAGCTTATGCTCAGGGGCAAAGGTAATTTTCAGGGAATGGAGAGAAGTCGAGGTTGCTTGTGTGCTTTACAGCTATCCTATTAGCTTTTCCAGCCTTTTTGCAGGCTACTACCAATACTTGTGATCTAAACGATGTGTTGTTGATGTCGTTACTAAAAGGAGCACTTCACTCCGTCCTCTGTCGCCCTGTTCCTACAATGATCCGGTTACATCAGTCCTAAAAATTCGCGGAGTTACTTGACATTCCAGATAAATTGTAGCTTTCTTTTTCTCTTTGTTCTTTCTTTTATGCCAGTCTTCTAATATGCAACGTGAGCTCGGTAAGAGCAATATACTACTGTTTGTTGTTTTTTTCAAAATATGAGATTTTTTAAGTCTAGGTGCATGATTATGATGATATGGTGATCAAAAGTAAATCTTGTGCTGACACATCTTCGTTTCTACTATAGTTTTTTTGCCATCACTTGACTCCCGTCCTTCCTCTGAAGATTTTTCTCTCTCTCTCCGTTTTTCCCTTAGATTTTATTATGAGACAAAGCAAGTAACAGTTGTGGCAAACGCTGCAGAATCACTAAATACGTGCAGATGCAGAAGCAGTCAGGAGGAGGTAGAAGATTAAGAAAGAAGAATAGAAAGAAAAAAAATTGTTGATGTGACTTGGAGTGGAGTGTGTGTGTGTGTGCTGGTGCTCTCTTTCACAAGCATTCTAATGACTGTATGAGAGACGAAGCAGGACATCCCAGCATTCATATACTCTTTCTGTTTTTGAAGACTCGACTTCTCCGGTGGTGATGATGATATTTTTTCCGTCTACTGGCAATGAATGCAAGGCAATGCAATACTGCTCTGTTCCTCCTCGCTGGAAATATCGGTATTGGAATAACATTGAATAGGAAATGTTGATGGTATATGGTGGTTTCAACGCTGAAGCAACGGCAAATGGCTAGATTTAGATTTTCCTCAGAGTGTGAATGGGACTGGGGAAGACTGGTATGCATGCAGAGCACACGATGATGGTAATATGGAATGGGACTGCTACCTACAAATAAATATTACAGAAAGCAGGGAAATCAAAATATGTTAAAGAAAAAGGAATACTGTAGTAAGAGTATAAGCTACGTGTGTGAACATTGCCCAACTGGTAGCATTGTGAAGTACACAGTAACCAAAAAAGATGTAGCTTTGGGTCTTGGGCAAGAATGTGGTGATGTTGGTGACGGGAACACAGCGCTGTATGTTGGGAGTAAGCCTTCTGCTCCTGACAATGTTGGACCGGCAACCCATCCCATGTTACGGAGTGCTCATGGATGAAAAACACGAACAAAATCCTACTTTCCATCCAATCCAACAAAAATCCATCCAGAAAGAAGATACTCAACTCGGTTCGTGTTTGACTGATTCTTCTATGCTGCTGTGTGTAATCGTATAATGTGTCATGTGCGTGTATGTATGCTGAGGGTTTTTGGAGAGCTGGGGAAACCAAGCAAGAGCAAAATTATGAGGAAGACACGATGAGGGAGAGAGAAAGAGAGAATTGAGGCAATAGCATAACTAATAGCCAACCAGCCAAATGGTATTTTGAACCACGGACGATTGTATGTTTTTTCGGCGATGCTTCACTCATTTAGCATTCTGTAGCCAGCGTGAAAAACGCGAGGCTAAAGAAAACAGGAATCCAATGAGAGGAGTATGCATTAAGGCTTACCTCACTTAACTGACAATGCAACATACCTTCCCCCTGCTTCCACACACAACTTTTTGAAGGCAAAGGCTTCACAGATCGTGGTCATTACGTTTTGCTGCTAACAAAACACAAAAACTTTACTCTCTGCGAGGCTGGACTCGTAGTGCACTTCGCTCTAGGAATGGAATTTCTTTGTAGATTGTGCGGAGGTTAGGACTTAAAACTTTGGAATAATATGAATACGAAAAGATTACGAAAAGATGGGCACAAGGAACACATACATATTATTCAATTTCTTTTATCTATTCACATTTTCTGATTTGAGTTGTTTTCTACCAAAGAATTATGCTGGAGTTCTTAATTTCATCATGTATCCAATCTGAGACAAGTGAACTACTTTTTTATCGATTTGCACAAATTAGCGGTTCCTACACATGAATCCTTTGACTGATTTTTCTCATATTGTACCTTAAAATGAATTAGATCATTAGACCTCGAACCAACACGGTTGTTATTGAAGGGTGCAGCAGGGCTAACAAGTCCTGCACGTTTGGTATTGAGCAGAGGATGAGTTCACGAATGCAGCCTCTGTTCAACAAAAGTAACTAGTTGCATTCATCCACTTTTCTAATTCCATTTCATTTTTAGTTTCCCCTTTCTGCCTTGCCATCACTTCAGCGAACTAACTAGCACGGCACACCACGGCCGCTCTGCTTTGTATAGCCAAGTTTTGTAGCGGTGCCCTGCCTAGGCTGTCATATCGTTTCTCTTGCTGGTTGCCATGGGCCCTGCTACCACTGGAGCAGGCTTCAGCTCGTCTAGGTGGAGGAATGGAAAAGGAATAAATAGGGAAGAGGAATGGGGCACGAAAGAATACAGCGAGGAAGGAAGGAAACCAGGTTTATTTAAGTACCATTCACTTTATATACTTTTTAGTTGCTCCATGGATATCATATTTGCAGAAAGAGAGCGAGCGAGAGAAGAAGCCTCAGCTTTGAGCTTTCATAAAGTATGTAATATAAAACTACAAACACAATTCAATATTGTGATGCGCGTATGCACATACACACACGTCTACATCTTCAAATTTCTAGCCCTCTCTCTTCTGGATCTTAATGAAGAATGCTTGTCTACCTTGCTTTTTTCCTCTTTGAGATGTTCAATGCATTGCTTAGTGACCAAATGATTATATCCATCTCAATTCTGGAACCCCAAAAATAAACATATCAAGATGATGACGATCATCATATCATCATCCACAACTTGGTTGGGTCTTGCTCTTTAAAGTAGCGACTCTTTCCCCATTATCTATGGTAACTATTTCGAAGATTGGTAGCAACAGGAGTATTTCATAATATGGTGATGCGATAACACTCCACATATGGTAATACAGACGGATGTACACTAACAAATCAAGCAACAAAATGTAAGGCAAACAAAATACAAATTGATAACAATGTCTCTTGCTTTCCTGTGTTTTTGACATGGGTTTTTGCTACCTTATCATGTGGAAAGGTAAGGAGAAGAATGGATTGACAGGATAAACACAGTGTACACTCTCAATACTACAATCGGTTGTGTCAAATGCTAAGAGCGAGCGAGAGAGAGAGAGCTACACAAAAACATCTTGCCAATATTCGAAGTTAGCCGAGTCGACTGGATGCGATGCATGAAAAACATTATTTTTTCAACTTTTTATCTCCCAATCGAAACAAAATTTTGTTCAAAGTGATTCCGTCCTGTAAGATTTTTCATCATCGATAATCACATTACAAGTGTTTCCTGGCATTCCAGCTTACCGGAAAGAGTTGAACATTGGATGTTTTTGTAAATTGGGTTTGTAGACAGAAAGGCCAAGCACTACGCATTTTAGGTGCTGTGATGACCACAGAAAGTAAAATACAATTCTATTTCCACTGATTGGGGCAAACTAAAAACTAAATGCATTATCAGCATTTTGCTATCGTTAGTTCGAAGAGAGATTTGCTTTTACTTGTAGTTGCTTTACTTCGTTTTTATGGGGTTGACTACATTTTCTAACGTAAAGTAGGATTCATCAAATGAGAAGCTTCCTGTTGGAAATGTTGTCGCACGTACATATATGCATGGATTTAGTGAAAGAGTTCCACATTTTAAGCACCATCCATGATGATGGCAGTCACACACACACACAGCTTGGGACATGCAGGTTTAAAAAACTATGCTGTTCAATTCCTTCCTTGGTAAGAAGACGAGGTAGTGCGATATGTGTGTAAATCTAAAATACTTCATTTCAGATTGCAAACTGTTGGGTTTATGGTCCTTTCCTTGCTTGGTAGCCAATCACACACGAACACAGAGGGAAATCTTGTGATACATTGCTTATTTGTTGGGAGAGTGCAGCTGATCATGAAACTTTTTCCGTGGTGCTTGCTCCTAAAAATGCACATCTCCCTGTGTTCATGTAGTGTATAGAGAATGCTGTGTTTAACCAGCTCGGGGCATTGTGAGAATGCTCTACAAAAGACGTAGTTTCATCATAATTTTTTCTACTGAATTCGCTTGGTTCATCTTCAAGTTTCGTTGATAATGAGCATGAGTCATCCTAGTAATTCAATCTGGGAACGTGGCATCCTAGTTAAGAATATGTGTAATGACATATTTCAAGTCGCTTCAAACGCACAAGTCAGCATTTCAACTGGAGTAAAAGTAGTGTCAGAATGTATGTTACTTTAAACACATCATTTATGCATTTGAATTTACACAGATTCATTTATTAGAATGAAGGAGTATATTTATGCACACATCCGCCATAAAAGCCAAGTAGCAACCTTATGGCATTAGAGAAAGTGCTGGAGTACATGTACGAATTTTCCAGAACCACAGCCGGCATAACAACATCATTCAGTTAATTTTAGTGGCTATTATTTTGTTAACGATGAACAGCATAAAATCATTCCCACAAAAGCAAATTTGAAGCTAATCCTTACAAAAGTTGACAATTACAATTTATAATCAAATTATTTTGATGGTCTTCAGCCGAGCCTGACAAAAATCGATGGAAGTCTGTATTTTTTATTGCTATGTTGACTCATAAAATCGTATGATGCAGTACTCCACTAATTTACAGATCAGTAGGGCACCAACGTTAAAACGAAAGCTGCATAAATTAGAGTCGTGATTGCATTTTCATCTCTACCAGTTCACTATGAGTATTGCAAATCAACTGTGGTTGAGAATGAGAGAAAAAACTAATCCCTCACGATCGACAATCGACGCATCTTGAGGATTTGATGAGCATGTCAATTTTAAGAGAATATTTTTGCTTCAATGTGATAAAAATATCCATTCAAAATTTTATGATATTGCATTCTGCTTTACGATGATGATTTCACTCACATGACAATAACGTGAGCATCCTGGATGTATTCATGCATAGATACACTTACGTGTCAGCTCAACTTTGCAATGGTCACATAAAAACTAAGCTTGCAAACTTAAAGAAAGTGGAATGGATCCGCTTATGATTTCTTACCAACACTTTATGCCGTCATAATTGATTTTGATAGCACTCGAATTTCTCCAAAGCCTCTTATAAGTTTGGAATGAGATCAAACAAATGTAGATTACTTTGAGTAATTCCACTTTTACATTAATCTTCAAACGGCTTATGTTCCATCACATGTCGGGGCAGCGTCATATCAAAGGCCTAGCGTAATATGCTTAAAAAATTTATCCAGAATCTGAAGAAACACATCTCAGGTTACCAATTAGATCAGGAAAGGTATGAATTGCGTATTAGCATTTCTTCAAAATAACGACAATCGTAGGATGTATGGACAGACTTTTATAAGTACAATTGTGTTGTAGAATTTTTAAAAAAAGACGGAAATGACGTCAGGTCATCGGCATGTTTCCATGATAATATCTACGTAAACTACTCAGCTTTGACAACCAATTTTTTCAGATTTCCTTGAGATAGGAATGGGAGCGATATGAGAAGAATACGATAATCTACATCAACCTGCTATTGTTGATTTTTCTTTCATACATCATTATAGTCTGAAGCTTTTCTCTTGTTTCACTTAGAATTCTCAGATAAAGCAATTGAAGTTAGTGACAAAAAAATAAACTACGTGTTTCCGCTTCTCACACATCCTTCATAATATTCCAATAACATGTAAGATTTCTGTCAATTCCAGTGATTTCACCGATACATATAAAATAACATTGAGTTGTTTGTTAGTACGTAGTATTCAAGTCCATGCACGTGTAACTGTAACATAATATTTCTATACGAAATAAATTTGATGCTTGAGAAGCATTCTGCGTAAAAATGAGTTCGGATCAATTCCCACTCAATGTGCTGTTCTTGGTATACAAAGCGAAGCATGAAAATTAAACGAATTTATATATCAACTTGGTGTATTCAGCTTTCCCATTTTGCAACTGAACCGTGGTTACCCAACAACATGGGAAACTGCTTATTATGGCTATCATAATCGATCTACAAAATAAAAATAAATATAATGAAAGCGAAGAGCGTCATGTTTGGTTTATTTGATGTTTTGTTACAAATTTTGATAATAATCTCTTCAGTGCTCTCTCCCTAGTCACCACAATCTGCGACACAAAACTCGAGTCCAATTACGCTTAAGGTGTAAACAAAATATGAAAAGGGAATTCATACATTTCCACAATAGCTCTATATAGCATTCAGCAAAAATCATGTAGTAAGTCGATTATGTATATAAGTTTCAGAGTTGTTTTTGGTTGTTTACAACCATGCCCGCAACCACAGGAGGGGACATCGTCCCCTCCTAGAAATTTGGCGTCCCCCTCACAGTCCCCGTTGTCCCCTCCAAAAATTGCTGTCTAGTTTATTTTTTTTTTCAATTTCGGGTGTTAAAAACTAAAAATTATCCATTTTTTAGTCCAATATTGTCGATTTTTATTACTCAAATATAATTTTTGCGCAATTTCTGAGCATTTGGCACCTTTTTTATCCAAATTTTTCTCTAATTCCAATTTTGTAATGAAATTTTTGCAAAGAAATGCGAATTTTAGGCTAATAGGCGTTAATATTAAAAAACTGGCTATAAATAGCTTCGGAACACAGTAATAAACTGGTAGTAAAATTTACCCGTCCCCTCCACCCCCAAAACCGTGGTTGCGGCTATGTTTTCAACCAAAGTTCAGGTTTTCATCAAAACGGAGTTGTACGGAGAAAGCAAATCCATAAAAGGCTGTTATACCGCAGTCGTCGTGCAAATTGAATTTTATAAGGTATCGCCTGCTCTGCTCTCTGCTTTCTCCGTTTCTAGCAAGTGACTTTTACACGTTTTGCATCTTGGAGAATTCCCAGATCCTTCAATTAATGGCATTTTACTTCCAATTTGATAGTTTCTAATGCAATGCTGGCTACGTTACAGCCTCTTATTTTAATTCAATAGGATTTACTACTCATTCTCTTATATAAACCAACTAATGATGAAAGCAAATGCGCTTATAATATACATATCCAATTTTGTATTACCAATAAATACAAAGAACGACCTTAGCTGACGGTAACTTGTACGGATTGTCTTTAAATCAAATCAACATTTCTGCGAAAATATGACTAACAAGTCAATTTAATAATCTTGTATGAACGAACTTGATGCAAGTAATGCTAGAGTTGGTAAAACAAAAGGGATATTATATTTGGTAGGATCTTGCAGTATGAAAGATATTCTGTCGAAAATTTAATTCCCAAAGCGGATGTCCTTCGCATTATCAAGAAGTCTGTTTCTTAACTCGAACTCGTTATCACAGATTCCAATAAGATGATGAATGACGCTGACGAATGTTTGACTTGTATTGTTCCAATTTGGAGAAATGAAGATGTAGTGAAATATGAGTAATTTTTAATCAGGTTCAAATTGATAAGCGGATCAGGAAGGAGATGCTCCAATAGCGGAAGCAGACGCCCAATTAGTGATCTTGTTGTTATTTTTAACTTTGGAGCGAAGGAATCTTTGATTTTAAAGTATGTTATGCTTCATAGTTAAAATATGCTATAAAGAAGGGTTAGTGTGTGTCACAAGCTCTGATAGATATGTTATCTCACAATTTCCATTGCTTTGTACGTGACTCATCTGCCATTCCACTCTACCATGCTCTAAGAAGTTGAAAAAACTGTCCATTGGAGTGCTACCAAGATCAAAATTTCAAAGCTAAAAGACGTGTTCGTTTTATTTTTTTACAACTTATGGCACATGACCTGTACCTAATTATGCAAAAACCAGGAAAACTAGACATTTTTAATAGCTAGGAAAGTATAAAAGAGACATTCAAAGATCAATAAAAATTTGTTATAAACGTGGTTGGTTACCCAAGAAAAACAATAAGATGAAATACCGTAAAATTTGCACAGAATGTAAATGTTTAAAAGTCATCAGCATAAAAATATAACCGACAGCCTCGTTTTTGGTTTTGTGGTGTATGGTTCATTATGCATGTTGTAAAAATAATTGTAACATCACTCCATGCAAGTGAGTTTGCGAGGAATCTCTTTTCCAAATTTTTACACATAGAAAATTGTGATTGTGTTTACGGATGCATGACAATGACAAAACTAAAAGTCAAGAGTAATGTGTACGTAAAGTAAAAAAAAGTTATCAGAAACGAAAGAAACAGTTATTCTGTTCATGGAAAAGGGATCAGAACGAGACCTTTTGCTTCTGGCCCTTTTCAATGCACATACTACTTATGCATACTCCATGCAAAGGTAGTCGTTTCTTACAGTCATAAAACATAAAACAAAGGCATTCCTATAAAAGTTTCACTTATTTATACAACTGAACTCAGCCCAAAATGGTTGGTCCTGAGAGTCATAAAAAAGGCTGACAGACAAATGCAAACTTTTACATTCGTTTACAAAATAAGTACCTAACTGCTTGCACATTATATAATATGAGCCAATGTAAAGAATACAAGAAAAGTAAATGTTTTTTTTTGTTGACAGGGCTTTGAATTCAAATTAAAGAATGCAGAGTGGAAATGAAGACTTAGCTACCTAAGCACTTAACTGCCGTGGAGTGGCTGTGGTAAACACATGGGATAATTATAAAATGCAAATCTTGTAAAAATGTAAAGAGCAAATTAGTTCCACAGCCAATGCCAATTCTATGCTCGTTATGATCGTTCGGTTTATGATAGTCTTGTACCTAAATCCATCCATAACCTTGATTTGTTCAGCCACAGGATATTGTTAAGTCATGAGACTGCACAGAACGTAACACCTGCAATTGTCAAATGTAGTGGTGAATACTGATAAAATTTCATTTGAAACGTGGGGTTTGGTTCTCAACACAAGTCTTGTTTTTAACACGTAAACCGATTGGCGAGGGATGCTTAGTAAAAATGGCCAAATGAGGTTTGAGTGAAACGCTTATGTGAGAACTTTACCAAAATACACTTCAGTTCCAGACGTCGGAGGCGGTCAAAATAAGAATATTATGAAAGCTATGTGGTAAGGGAGAGTAAAACTCGTAAACATCAAAGAACATTTGTGAAATCACTGTTTGTCAAACATCAATGCCTGGTTGATCATTGATCAGTCAGTCAGTTCCTTATGCTTTTGTAAGAAGTTCAAGATTCTGCTTGTCCCGATTAAAATATAAAACTGGATAAAATGTCTATGAGAACTGTAATCGTATTGATGATAGTAATATATAATATTTAAAGAGTTTGCATTGAATTTACATTGAGTTTACATTTACTATAATGTGATCAAACAAAGTTAACGCATCAAATGAGTTATAGAGAATGTCTTATTGAGCAACTCCTAAATTTACCCCAAGCAAAGAATAAGTTTGATTGGATTATAGCATTAAATGTTAGGAAAATAGACTAATTGAACAATATGACGAAGCTGAAGCCCATTCGATGGAAAGTGAGCTTGGATTGAAACTGGGATAAATACAGTTACTAATCATAGCAAATCAATTTGCATTACGGCAAAAATTCATATAAAAATTAGGTATATTTGATAACGATAATAATGTATGACAATGAGTTGATGATAATTTATCGCAAATTCGATTCAAAAGTTCCAGACCCCTTACACAAGGGAACGAAAGCTAGAATTCTGTAAGGGAAAATTCTACAAACAAACATCATGCATATTCGACACAGTGGTCAAATAACTATAATTTTCGAAGCGTAGACATAAGTAATGGTTGTCACCTAGTCTGTAATCATGATAACTCCTGAGTTAATCAACAGAGCCTATTTTATTTCAAGAGTTGCAGTAGAGCCATGAAGATACAATCAGTCATCAGCATCAGGTGCAAGCTCTTGTTCAGGGCTCAGCAGCTATACACAAATTACGCTGCTCCCAAACACAGCTTGTTGAAAGGCGAATCTTACACGCAGAACACATACCGTCACTACTACCCAAGTACACATTTGAAAACGTGTTAAGGGAAGTTTGGCCTCATAGATACTATTGTATATGCACGATAAATATTTTAATAGCATAAAAATCGGTATTTTCTTGTTTGCCAACAATATGCCATCAACTAATTCCAGAAACAAAGCATGTGAATTGATAATGATAAAAGGAATAATGCCATATTGAAAAACATAATGGTTAACCAAGTAGTACTGTCAACTATAGCGAACAACGGTTAGAATTTCTGTCCATAGCAATATGGTATATTGGGGGTAATCATTAAATCTTATTCAGTTGCAGTTGTTACACTTTATAAATAGATGTCAATTTCAATAAGAAACCTATTGCAACCACCAATACGACACATCACATCTGATCACGCAGTCTACTCTATCTCCAAACCTGTGAACCCTCCCCATCAAACGCAATGCAATCATTTCTGATTTCCGTTTAACTCGGCACTACTGTTCGGAAAAGTCATAAACATGGCCAGCAGTGTCCTCGCTAAAAATCCGATTACCAAACTGTCACGTAGTAGCACAGCTACTGGGGCCGTGATACGTAGTTGAAACAAAAGTACATTACTCAAATACTAGTACCACGTCAGGTTGTAAAACTTTTCCTTAAAATTTCATATTATTCATCTCATATAGACATGTAAGCGCTAACAGATTGAAATGTCGAGTTGATGCATTAAATCATGTCATCATAAAAATAGCAAAACTGAATGACTTTCACCGTCTTCAGGGGTGTCAATGCCAAGAACAAACATCATGGTTTGGGATGTAAGATAACTTCCGAATTGGTTATTAATCTGGTGGCAACAAATCAATACCTTACATTTCCGACTGCCCATAGGACGGCTGTTTTATATCAAATTATGTAGGAAGACAACGGCATTCTGACTTAAACGTGAACAGGTTTATGAGCTATTGCTATTGATTAGCCTCTTGGACTTGAGCCCTCTTACTCATTAGCAGTGGCATCAATAAGCTGAATGTTTTTCAATTCACCTCTCCACCGTCTTAAGAAATTAAAACACATTGTGTGATTTTCCTGTTGTCTCTTGTGTTCCCTGCCCTCTCCCACATTTGTCATCATGTGCGTAGTTTCGGCATTTCCAGATTTGAGCTCCCTGCTGGATACTAGCTACCTCAGTGACACCACCTACCTTCTTCAGCAAACTTCCCGATGATGATGATAATGATAATAATATGCATTCATTCCGGTTCCAATGGTATAACTCCGTATTTGCTCTGATACAACGTAGACTCAATGTGAGTTTGGATACAAGGTATAGTCACACACCGTGGACCGATCTCACCGATCTCACATCGCCCCCCATGAATATCCCATCAGTTAACTGTATTTTTCTTAGTAACTTACAACTAAATTATAAATATTCTTGTAAAATGGTCTTCTTCAATTGATGCCTTTCATGGAAATATTCTATTGCTTTCTTTCGACTGAGCTTCCATTTGAATCTGTTTAATTGATGTGAAGTTCTGATCGACATGGGGTATCCTATCATATCATAATGTTCTGAACTTGTGTGTAACAATGCTCATGCGAATCAATGTGTCTAGCTCTAGCTGGTTTGGTTGGTTGGACCTTCTCAAGCTTCTGTCCTATCTTGAACATGTTAAGGAAGCCAAATGCATGCTCTCTGCTTTTTGGCGCTTACGTTAGATGACTGGGGGAACATCGAAAGCAGTTGTTAGATGCTCACGGTGTCTCTGTGTGCATTAACGTAATTACTGTTCCTTCTTTAGGCGTTTTTAAAGACCTTGATCCTATAATAAAGTGGAATAGAGAGGAATAGTATGAGCGCAACAAATTCGTAGCGTCGTACAGTAGCTTACGATAGTTTTCGAGCGAATTTAAAGTGGGTGTTTGGGTGTTGAAATTGTTGTCGTCATCAATCAATAACGATTCAATCGGCTATTTATAAAAAAAACCACTGCCTGTACAAACCGTAAGTTAATATTTAAACTAGATTAATATATTTGAGTTAGTTTCTGTGTCAAACTTAATTTCCAAGTGGCGAAAGTTTCCATCCAATGTTAGCTAGAGTATTACTATATATTCGATTGTATTGCACTTTAAATACTAGAAATTAAAGCACAGATAGTTTGTATAATGTTGATTGCCAGAACTGAAGAGTTTACCGAATTTTATGCATCAACTTAGCAGCACAGATTACGTTCGGTCATCATTTTAAAAGCAAGCCTTAAAAGTCGTTATTAATGAGTTTGTGCGTAACCTAATATAAATACTGAATACCTACGAATTTGTTTAAGTGTTTTGAAGCCACGTGTCACAGTCAGTTACCTATTTATTACAACTTATTATTCAAGCAAATGAGTTTACGATGATTACAGCATAACATGCTGCTACTAATATATTAAAAGTTTCCGTGTGTACTTAATTAATACGTTATAAACCCTACCTCCTAATAATTCATGTGTATAATTTTAACTTTAATTGTATTTGCAGTATTCCAATTCCTTGGTACTGGAAACGTCGTCAAAATAGGTAAAATCAAAGTCAAAAGATCTGCACCAGACCCCGATTCTTCCGAATATTTGGATTCGGGGGTGAATCAAAGGACTTTGGGGGAATACCAAAGAGGATCAGCAATGCCTAAGCGCAAGGCACTCGGTCCGGTTGACAGCAGTGATGGGGAGGAAGATGCATTTTACTCATTTCCAAACACCCCCATGCAGTCACCTTTCCCAAAGTTAATTCCCAACAATTTCCATTCTAGTTCCACTCCTAAAAGGCTTCCCCCCGCAAGCACCCTAACGACCTTTTCCTTAAGTTCCAACTCTAGTGGCACCCAACTGCAAACCCTAGCCGCTACCTCTGGTCTACAAAACAAGTCGTCAATGTTTGCTTTATCAACCAACCAGATAAGTAGTGTTCCTCCTGCGCCACTTGTTGCCAAAAAACCTAGGAGCTCAGAGTTCACGAAGAGTATGCGGGATCTCAACAATGCCTTCATTTCATCTTGTCGAGCTACAATTTCCAAGAATCCGACGCATAGCTTGGTACCCTTGGTCAAGGACTATCTACATCATTCCCGAGTGCTCATGGAAAATAGTCGAGGCAAAACGGTAGGTGGCAACGGGCCCACCAACAAACTGGTTAACGGTATAACCTCTTCACCACCAACATCGTTCAAAACGCTGGGAGAATTTTTCGATGATTTCGAACGCAACTTCATTGAATCAACAGCTAAAGACGATAAAAGTGAGAGTGGAAAAGAAAGTAATTTAAATACAAGTGGTGCCATTACAAATTCCAATAGCTTGTCAGCGTTTCTGTCCAGTGGAAAAATAAATAATAACTTTGGTTTGACTATGAGTTCACCAAAACCTGCGTCAGAAAACTTTAAGGCCTTTGGAAGTAGCGAGACTGTGACAGCGTCATCCTCATCGTCAACCCCTTCTGAGACGACGTCGTTGAAAACGAGCATGTTTATGTCGTCTCCTTCCCCCGCTAAAGTTTCAACTTTAACTGATATTAACAAATCAAATACGTCGACTGTGCTTTCGCCTGCTGTGAATCTAGGTTCATCCAGCCCATTAAAATCATTGACGTCACCTGCCTTGCCCACTTCAACTAAGGCTGAGCCTGTAAAGGTTTCAGAGCCACCAGCAGTTACAAAGCCGGCCCCGTTTTCTGGATTCTCCTTCTTTTCTACGCCTCCGCAAAGTACATTGGGTAGTTTGGGCTCATCAGCGCCTGCACCGGTTACATCAACAGTCCAGAAAAGCAACGAGGAGGAAGATGGGGAAGAGGATGACGAGCCACCCAAAGTTGAAATTACTCAAGTGACTGAAGATGATTCCGTTTACTCAACAAGGTTTGGTTTTCGTTCTAATTATACTTTTTTGCATTTCAATCATTATCGTTCCTCTGCCTTTATGTACAGCGCAGTAGTGCATTCCAATTCGTGTTACCGCACCTGTTGATTAAAGGTGTAGGTTTAATCTATGTGAATAGCTAAATTGTGTTTGAAATCCGGATTGCTGCAATGTAGAAAAGTCATTTTAAGTATCAATTCAGGCCGAGGATTTCTTACACTTGTCTTACAATCATTTTACGTTTTATCGTGTTACATTTCCATGCTTTCCAATCAAGCTAATACATGTTGAAAATCTGAAAATATAATTTTAATTCCTCTTCACATTCAACAATGGCAGGTTTAAATACGTAATTGATCAAAAATAGCTTAGTTCATGCCAAGATTTCAACCAGAGTCTCTAACTTGTAATGTGCAAGAATAAGTCCACTACTTGCAAGTATGTTAACCACATAGTAATTATCATTGGACTGACCTCTATGACATGAATATTTTGCATGTTTACCAATATCAATCCACCGCTCAGCAAATTGGTTGTAAATCAGAGCTTCAATACGGTGGACTTTGAATGGAACATTTGCTTACTAAGCACTGCTTAGGGGAAACTGGTGACCATATAAAGCCTAATGCTATGACTATTTTAATTAATTACAGATGTAAAGTGTTCGGGATGGTGGACGGCAAATACAAAGACAAAGGAGTGGGCATGTTATACATCAAGAAGCTGAGTGGAGGCAAGCATCAAGTGGTTGTTCGTGCTGATAACAACTTAGGAACTGTGATTTTAAATATTCTTCTTCAAAAGTCACTCCCACTCGACAAGAAGTCTGCAAAGGATGTCATGACAATCGACGTTCATGGCAATAACGATAAAGGAATGCCAATCCTGCTCCGTGTCAAGTCGGAAGCTGATGCAACGGAACTTCTAAATAAGCTTAAAGAATATCAGGAAATGAATAACTCGTGAAACCCATCTACTTTCTTAAGATCATTTAGCATCACTGTTTCTTGTTTACGTTTTAATGGTCTATTTAAAATGTACAATAGATTGATGCTACCGCTAATGTACTAGACTACATATATTATTGATATATCATCATCTAAAACGTATGTGTAATATATAAATTCTTAAAACTATCATTGTATGTGTAGCATTGGTTACTTAAAAGCAATGATAATTAATTAATCAGTTAACTAAAACAACAGATTTACTTGTAACAAGGTAAAATTAAATACAATATATACTGATATCTTATGTATATGTACACAATTAAGGTGTGTATGAATTTTGTTTTTTCCTCGTGTGGAAATAAAACGACAGTTGGTTTCAATTTCAAGGCATGTATGTAGTTGTTTTGATCTTACATGATATAAACTTTTTTTTTCGTCAAGAGTCATGTAGTATAATAGTATAAGCGTTCAAGTTAAAATTGCCCACGCTCGCGTTTACAACGTATGGAGTAAAGAATTCATTAGTTTTCCACAAGGTAGTTGGATTACATTAAAACAAGAGAGTAAACCCTTCTCACTCGGACACTCTCATGTAATTTTATTCGCTTAGCAATTAGTAACATTATTTAACCTAGTTATTTACAATTGAACAACAACAACTTGCTGGGAGAGAACAGGAGGAGCTGTCTTTGTCGTAAATGTTAAAAGTTAGGCTATTCATAAAGTAGACAGTTTATCATCACTGACATACGCTAAATGGCATTTTATCATTAGTAAAAACTACATCATTTTTCATGTACTTTCTATTGGCTTACTCATTAATTACTACAAATCTTAAGTCGAGTTCGAGTTTGCCCTGGGGGCAACGGTTTCGCCGGTGTGTTTGCTCAGTGTAAAAAATACAACACACTTACAATCCTTATGTTTTTCATAGTTTTCATCAGGTATGGTATTATTATTGATTTTTTAGCTAAGACACAGATTCTAGTTAACTAGTACGTATTGTTTCAAGGTTGACTCAGAGGAGGGGCGTTAGTATGCCTTGGGCTGGGTTACACATAAACCAGCTATTATCCTGTTCATTGGGATCTCGATCTTGTTCTGGAAACACTGAAGATTCTTCCCTTCCAGTGAAGCTTTCACGTCCTTGATTGTGTCCTTCAGACTTTTGAGCTCGTACAGGTTTCGATCAGCAGTTGAAAGAGCCTGCAATAATGTCATTAATGATTATTAGTATGGTTGTAGGTTAATCAGAACTTTTGAATCAATTATGAGTATTTTTAAAGTAGGGACACTTACTCGAACTTGAAGGATCAAGGACGTTAAGTGATGAACCAATGCAACAATCTTCTGGTTGTGAACAAGAGTTCGATTAGCTTTGCAGTTATAGGTAGAAACCACCATGGAGGCCTCTTGTCTGCTGCTTTCCAAAATGTGCTCTGGGATAACCATTTGGGAAGTGTTACCGTGATCGTTGGTTATCTACAGAAAAGATAATCAAATTCAGTTAGGATATTAGAATCTTCATACAATTTCCTTTGCAATAAGGAAAGGAGCTGTACCTCTAAGCAATACGTTTGTATCCCTTCCAAATACATAGCCATCTCCTTATTCATAGAATCCAGGTCAAGAACACAGCGGGCGTATCGTGCTCTATATTCTGCGTTGTAAGGTCTTCCATACGATTTCATTTTCTCTGCTTCCACGTTCAATTCTTTTAGCGTCATAATTTTCTCGCGTTTTGCTTTCAAAAGCTTTGAAAGTCGGACCTATCAACAAATTAAACAATGTTGTCACCAAAAGCTTACGTTGAGCATTATTTTATCATATTCATAAGTTTTGAAAGGTTATCTTACAATCATATCTAGCAATCGGATGGGAAATCCACCCAACATTCCATCAGCAGGAAATGGAGATTTCGGGAACCCTTCTGGTTGATCACCAAGAAGAGCTGGATTTTGGAATTTAAAGGTACCAACGGTGAATCCTCCACTGCGACGAGGAATTTTCAGAGCGAAACTGGATGTTGAAACTGTCTCAGGTGCGTCATTGGACTGTAAATTAATTAGTGTTCAATTATCAGCATGCAGAAAGAAATGATTTTTAATGGAGATACTAATTTGGGCAGGCAGCAAAATTTCTTTCAATCAGTGATTAATTTAAAGGCGTTGTTAAGTAATTTTTTCATCGGGGTATTCCGAATTACCAACAATGTAATCATTTTTGCGTTATTCAGATTTCAATTGTTTCTACCGGTGTATTTACACCCGTTGAAAGCTAAATTAAAATACATATTTATTTATTCATAAACTTACCAAAACTTCATAGTCCGGAATAGAATGAGTTCCCAGTCCAGGTCTATCAAATGTGATTCTGTACGTGTTGTTGGACGTATCAACCCCTTCAATAGTTCCAGTAAATAGACCATCCTGAGGACGTCTCAGACGTGCAGTGACTTTCGTACCAATCACCAACTGAAGCGGAATTTCATCCGGAAGTTCCTTGTAGTTGAAATCAGTTACTTTTCGTTGTTGAATCTGGCGAATCTTCATTCGTCTGCGAGCCAGTTCCTCCCTCTCCTCATCAAAAAACGCTTGAGAACAACGTCTTGGCTTACCCATCAACCGACGGATCTTTGTCCATTCGGTTCTGGTCAGCTTTCGAGCTTTCAACGTAGGAAATGATTCTTTCAGACAAATTTGAAAGTCATTTTCTCCTTCAAAGAGAACCCTAGAATTAAAGTAAATACAATTTTTAGTAAAAATCTTTTAAAATAGGGGACCAATGAAAAATTCGTAGTTTATTAAATTTGCAATACTCACTTGTCAATGTTACTGTAAAACCACTCGTAGCAAACCCATTTGTGAGCTTTAGGCAGTTTAAGCAAATTACGAAGACGGATACTAATGTCATGTGCAACCCGCTTGTCAATAACTTGGGCAGAGGTTTCATCGATTTTGATCACCGCCATCAGTTGCTGATGCTGATGAGATGGTTGCTGTTGATGATGGTGCTGTTGCTCTTCCGTTGTGATAAACGTGGTTTGTGGTCGAAGTTTAACAACTGGCGGAAGTACTGCAATCGATTCTCGGTGATCTTTACCCGAAAGATTTCGTTCTCGTTTCTTTTCTTTCAGCAACACCTTTTTCTCTTTCTCCTTCACAGCCGCCGTACGTTCTTTCTCCTTTTCCTTGGCAATCCTTTCTTGTTCCTTCTCCTTCAAAATCGCTTGCTTCTTCTCTTTTTCCTTCAGGGTTCGTTCCCTCTCCTTATCCAGTTGCTTATTATAGTCAGCATCCTTTTTAGGAGATTTCTTATCAAACACGTCCTTCTGCTTGCTTTCCCTCTCGGCATTTGATTGATTAAAGTTGACACTCTTCTTTGACCCTTGAGCAACAGTTTTCTTTTTCTCCTTATCATCCTCAATTTTCTTAAGTCTGTTTGCTTGGTCAGCCGCTTTAGACCATTTATCAGGCTCCAAGGCCTTTGATTTGACGGGTCTTGAAAGAGGTGGTGCATCAGGATCTGTTTTTATACTTGGAATAATAATTCGTCCCGACGTTGATTGCCGTGGAGTGTTCGTCGTCACCGGGGGAAGAATTTGGATGGTTCTGGTCCCCCGTTTTGGTTTCTCCGGACTTGGAGGAACTAATATAGGAACGGATAAAACCGGAGTGGAGCGATGATTCGCATTTGAACTTGTGTTATTTGCAACAGGTCGCCCAGGCTTTTTGGTAACCTTATCGGGTGTCACCTCAAGCTGCTTTCCCTTCTTCCCTTGCATTTGTTTCACGGGACTGCTGCTACCACTTCTAGCGGGAGAGGCTGATGCTGCTGACTTCCCTCTAGAGTTTTGTCTCCCCACAACCGTACTATTAGGGATACCTGGAAGATCCCCAAGGATTTCTTCTGCATCTTCGTCCTCCTCCTCTGTGTCTACAGGTTCGGCTTTGACTTTCTTGGCGTTTTTAGCGATCGCAGATTTCCAAGTGTCAGGCGTTACCATATCATCATCAAAGTAAAAGCGATTTCGCTTTCTTTGACGGGCCGGCATCCCTCGTCTGTTCAACACTACTTCTTCTGAGGCAGGTACGTCATTTGATGAAATAATATTGTTTTGTGGAGGAGGCGAAGGTTCTCGAAGTTGTGGTGGGGGTTCAGATTTGCTTCCTCCAGCTCCACCTCTCCGCCCACTGCTAACCGGGGGTAAAACAGGGGTCCGAGTTTTCCCAGTAACTGGACGTCCTCTTGAGGATCTTCTCTCCATGTTGAATGATACAATTCTATTAAAATCCAACACAACAAGAGATATTATAACAAACCATTACACTCAAGATCCTATTTGGATATCTAACTTCCACATTTAACTATCACAAAGTATACACTACAATTTGGTAGCAAGGTAAAGAAACTGCTTGTTACCTTGGACGTTTTTGGCAACCCTATTATACTACGTGTTTTTGCAATTGAACAACCTTCTTTGTGTGGTTTTGGTATCATGGATTTGTATGCTATCCCAGCAAACACCAACGAATTTCCAGTAACTAACACCTTTTAACTTTACACCTCAAGATGAACAGTGACACGATGACCCTGAGTAATAGATCAAAGTTAAATCTGCCATTGTATTATTTACCTTTACTTAATAACTGTTGTTGTCTGGTGGAGAAAATACCAACAGTTAGAGATAGTTTAACAAGAAACTACGGGCTGTAATGGGATTAGAACAAATAATACCGTGTATATTTGGTGCTGTTATTATTGCTGCAATAAATACAGCAGACGACACGAACGAGCATCCCTCCGTTGTGCGTTTGTTTTACGCCAAAAGACCTCTCAGTTTTTCGTCCCAGTGCTCCCACGAAACTGGTTGTTCCCTGTCTGTTTATTTTAGATGAGAGGTGATACGGCAACATGCTCAAAGCATTTTTGTGGCATTTGGATGAGCAAATGGGAAGGAGAGGCGACTACAATACACGTTATTGTCCAATACATTCACAGTAAAAAACGTATATGGGACACACTGTATTCGTTTATCTGCATCTGCTATTACTAGTCTGAAGAAAGATAATACAAAGGTAGGGGTCGGTTGGGATTCTCGGTGTGTGTGATTGTTCGTGTTGCTTGATATGTTGCAAATGATATGTACATAGCTGGTGGATAGGAATTGGAAGCCTTATCATTGTGCACGTATGTAAATCCTGACCACGTTAAACTTGTTAATATCCCACTATAGTTCAAGGTTCAATTATCAGTATCATGTAGATGATGGCGTCTCAATGATCAAGGAAGTACTGGCAAAATATTCGCTGTGGCACTTCCGACGCTTTAGAACATTAGTTGTGAAATGATGCAATTATGGTAACAACGTGCATGCATAATGTTGGAGTTTCACAATGCCCCAAATTACTGGAAGATCAGAAGTTAGTAACTTTTCACATTGCGAATTTATTAGCATTATTTTTTGAAGCTTTATTTGTTTAGTTGAGTCTTTGTCATTTCTTCTGCTTCAAGCGTATAGCTTCGCTTTGCAATGTTTGGACATTGAGCATAGCATCCGCTTAGCTGTAATAGTTCCCAACATTCCAGAACTCATCCTTCAGCGATTTAGACAAAATTGTGCAAGAGTACACGCTAAGATTAAGATATGCAAATGTAAATTACATGCAGTTGACAGCAAATGAGGGCAATGCTGCAGAATTCGTTCAAATGAAAAGACTTTCTTATGCACTGATAATTAGACCAGAGGAACAGAAGTTTAGCAAAGAGTGTGACTAATATTATTGCCAAAAGTAATGTGCGTATGGCATGCATCCTAACTAAAATGCTAGTTGGATATAAACTTTTAACGAGTAACCAGAGTTCGAAAGTTACAGATAAAACTATTCCACGTTTCATTAGACTGCCATCAGTTCCATGCATCCAATATTTCTAAACCATTTTCTGGTGCAAACAGCTGCATAGTACGACTTCTGCAGTTTACACCATCCGTTTGCAATTTACAGCCTCGTTAGTCTCATTCCGGTTGCTTGACCAAGAGCAGAAATAGCTTGGCTTTGGCCAAAAACGGGTTTCCTCGTTCTTGTCATCATGTCACATGTAATGCTTTTGTCATTGTCATCAACTATGGCATTTTCCATAACGCGACACGAGCATCTGCACTTTGTACCCGCATTTCGGAATGCACTGCAATCATTCAAGTGTGTCTGCAAAGCTTTTGGAACTGGCTAGTTGTTCCACTTTCGCATGTGTTTTGTGAGAGTTGCTGACTAAAAATAACTTGGTGATCTACGTCTTCACTATTGATTCATAGTGGTCATAGAGTAGGGTTACCCAGGGAAACTTCCAATTTTAGTTTTTCCAAAGAATCCACAATCAATACTCAGGTTGACTTGTGTGTGTCTCTTGAGTTGACGAGTAGTTTTTCGTATTTCTTGCAATGCAGCTCTTCCTATTCCTATTCAATTGGATCGGTTTTTGAGCTAAGAAAACATTTTTCCATTACTCTTACTCTCCTTTTGCTCAATATCCTCAGCAAAACCAACCTCAACACTTCCTGAACAAGATGATGATCACCGTGAATCGGTGTGAATTATGCAACCTGCTCCCCTGACTAGGTCCAGAGTCGTGTTGGGTTGTCACTGATTCTTGCTCATGGAGTCATGCTTGTTTTTGTCCAGTTGAGTTAAGCCCAAGTTGGTGTTTATGTGGCTTAACTAAAAGAGATTAAGTGAGAATGGTGAAGTTCAATTGAGTGGTAAGTAAGGGATTCCCCTTCTTTCAAAGTTTTAGTTATCAGTATTCGAACGAAAGCCAGATGACTATGTTGCTAAAGTTGCAAACCCTTTCCCAATTTTTTGGGATACCGAAACAGTTGAATGTTTTGATCTTTGATAACTTATAAACTTTTGTGATATCATTTTTTTCCAAAGTGTGTGTAATTGTAAGGGAACTTCAATATTTGTTCAAATTAGTTTTGTTCCATTGTACAGTGAGATTTTTTGCTTTGTCATTTCAGTTCCTTAATAGTAGAAGTTTAGATTTCCTACAAAAATGTCACTAAAAAGACACGGGAAAGCCAATAAGCCTAACTCCATAGCGGAGCATCCACGCCTACCTCCGGACTACCCTGTAAGTATTCCATTTTTATGCAAACTATTGTGAGTTAAACTTTCGTTAGTAGCTTACAACCTTTCTATTTTATTTTAGTCACGAGAAGAACTGATGACTCAGCTATCTCAACTACGATCTTCGCTTGATGGAGCATATGAAACGCTTGATTCTCTTGCACCGTCAGCGGATCCTGTAAGTTGGATTATGGAATAGTACAAAATAACTGCTGATGTTGCAATTTTGCATCCTGTAACTTTTACATGAATGGATCATGACTTGGTCGTTCTGTTTCAATACGCTTTCTGCAGGAGGTCATTCATAAGGTGGCCGACATGGTGGATATAATTAACGGACTCCATGAGTGTGAATTTGAGCTTATGGATCTACTGGCGAAAGAAACCCATGTGATAAGCCCTGCACCTAGTCGAGGCGGTGGTGACAATCCTGTTGATAATGACGATGAAAGACTGGTGAGTCCGTAGGATAACTCAAAATCATATTGTTTGATTGCAACTGTTTTTCAGGGTAATCTACATGAACAAATACTTTAATGCTTGCATGGTTTATATTTTGCAGTGTGATGGCGCAGATGCAGGCGAAAATGATGCTCATTCAAGAGTAGCAAGCCAGGAAGATTTATCATTGGTAATTAGCTTATAGTTTATGTTAAAATGTCTTTTATTGCAAAAAGTCAGACTAGCAGTGCCAATTACTTCAAATTTTTAGTACGGTGCCTATGCTGTTTCATCTAGTCGTGCACATAAAACAGCCAACGAAATGTCCAGACCAGAGAAATCCTCAGATCATTTAGAATTAGCTGAAAAACAAGTGCATGTAGGAACAAATACATTATGCTTTATTTTGGGTTTAGCTGATATGGTATCGTGCTTAGAATTGCAATTGTACTGTTTTTGGCTTTTGTAGATTCCAGCTCATGAACGGGCAGATTATATCAAAAGGCTGGAGGAGATTCAAAAAGTTAACGAGAGATTAGTGGATCGGTGTCGTCGTTTGGTAGGTCAACAGTCCACGTTGTTTTTCAATTTATCATTCGTATTTTTGCATGTCAGTTTTTTCTAATTTGCTTGTGTCTCTTTCAGGGATTAGTTCTACGATGTGGTTTCGCACTAGACAAAAATTTCACTACCAAGATAAAAGAGGTTAAGGATATCATTGCTGCCAAGGACCAAGCGCAACGAAGTGAGTGACATCATAATGTACAGTAGGTTACATATTAAGTTTTCCAAATAACTGGGCCTGACAAGTATTTTATTTTTTATAGAAATATTAGAATTAAAGGCATTGATGGCACAAGTTGCTGAACCAAAGGTTGAAACGAATGTGCCCGTGACGAAATTTGAGAATGATGAGACATATGGGAAACCCTTTCCCCGCTTTGAGCCACGCGGTGCTTCCTCTCTGTCTCCCGACGAACACGTGCACGTACCGGTTGATGACGAAAATCTGATTAAAAAACCTCGTAGTTACCTTGGGTTTGTGGAATCTTCAGAAGCTTCCAGTGCTCCCGATTACGCTCAATTCTTAAGAGGCTTAAGTCAACCATATGTTCGAGAACACGGAGAGCGAGAGTCAGCATTTGTTCCTATTCACAACGCAAGTCATTTAGACTCCCTGAGAGATAAGAACAAGCGGCCGACAAATTTGGATGGTCACGGGGACCTCAACAACGACGTGAAACATCTTGCAGTGGGCGCGGGTGTGTCGTAAGTCATATTTTTTCCATTTTTCTTAAGCATTTAATCAAACATAACACACTGGGCACGCTTCGTTGATGCAATACGGCTAACTATGTCAGTTAACATGTATTCATGATATGAGCAGAAACAAGTGTAACACATACGATAGATAATCATCAGCTAGAATAATATTTCATACATATAGATTAAATCTTAGCTTTCCTGTATGTATTTTTAATGTTCGTGATCATTCAAATAAGGTCTTTGGCCTGAGCATACCTTTAGCATTGCAAAGAAAGTGAAACCAGTTATAAAACAGCTGCGATTTTTAAGTTGCTCAGTTTTAATTCTCAAATCAAAAGTAAAAAAAGTACGTGAAAACGTAGTTTGCAGCCATTCCATTTTATGGACCAAAGTCACTATAAACATATGTAACCGTCACATTTCTAAATACTTGGCGTTAATGGCTATTTGCTCTTACTAGTTTCCAAAGTGCCTACTCTATCATCAATCGTAATATTTGCATGTTCGCTAGTTTACAAAAAAACTGCAATAGAATCTATTGTATTGCTTTTTATTTCCATTCTATTGTATTCAAGTTGAAACTTGATAAGTTGTGACGTATCATTATCGATGTATTGGTTTTTAATGCACCGGATATGCAAATTTAGACTTTTCTTTTCTCAGTAGTCATGAATTGACGAATTATTACAAAGGAGAACTGTCGCAATCAATGTGAATGAACTCCAAATATTATAAAAAACGTTTCGCAATCACACTTCAATCCGCGCATTCCGGTGTTTTAGTAGATGCGTCATTCATTCTACTCTACTTCTAGTCTATAAAACATCCGATTTTCGTCCTCATTTTGATGGATGTGGACCACATCACGTGGTGATTTTTATTAATTTAAAGATTATTTTACCTCTGCCAGACATCATAATTTCAGTTTAGATTAACTTCCTAAGTGGGCGCGTGATACTTTTAAAGTCCATTTCCAACTTTGATAGTCAACAATTTGTAGTTTAACATCTTCTAACAATTAGTTACCTATGTAATGTTATTGCCCCAATAGAATGAAGTGGTTTTGCTCCCATTACGGTTTGTTAAGTAATCGAGATTATTTAGTTGTTGAATGGCCCATCATAAATTAGTAGATGCTATTGTTTTATGTTCCAAACACCGAGGTTGGCAACAGTAGTACAAAAGTGTATCAGTTCAAGCAAACTATTTCGTTTTAGTATATACAATTTTTATCGTTGACAATCACAACTTATATTTTCGTTCTTTCGAATTTTAAAGTTTCAAAGACAAGTAGCTTCATACAAATGAAGGACAAAATTATGTACAAAAGAAGTTTATGAATAAACAATTAATACTTGTTTAAACCTACTTTTATTAGCTAATAATAATTTGTTTGTTCAGGATGAGGCGCATGAGGGACATGGACGACGGTCACAGCAGTTCCCAGGAAGATGGACAGACTCCATCTCAATGGGATCAACAGCGACTAGGAAGGTCAAGCTCTGCCCGCTCAGCCTTGGCTCCACCAGCACCGCAGAATGCTCAACAGTCTTCCCTTCTTCAAAGGTAATTTATCGAAAGTAGATAATTTGCATATTTAAACAAAACAGAGATGTTTGATTGTGACAACCATTTTATTTAACGTTATTTTGATTTTGGCATTTGATAGAGTTTTGTCTGCTGCCAATAACAACAACACACTACCAAATAATTTGTATCGTGGAACCAGTGGAAAGTCTCCACTATCTCTACAGTCTTCCAGTGGGATGGGAAGCATGAACTCTCGATCTCTTGCCAGTATTGACAATTGTCGGAACGATTTGATGATGTCATGCAATATTTCAAGGTGACTGATGCTACTTAAAACAATATGTTACAAGAAATCTAGTACTCAATAACTTTATATAATAATATTCATTTAAATTCCGTTCAAATAGAGCTGCAACAAGGAACCAGGATCCTGAGGATAACATCGGACAAAGGGGATTCTCAGAACGATCAAATAATTTGAACAAACCATTTCGTCAACCCACCAGGTCCAGTTCATTTTATTCAGAGTTGGATTTTAGAAACCAAGAATTTCTTCGTTGGGACGATGATCGAGTCAACACAACGCCTTGTCCTTCGCCTCCATTTCGCGATTTAGGATTCTCCAGGTTTAATTATATGAAAATTGGAAACATACCAATAGGTTTCCTTGGTATAACATGTATATCTATGTTTAAAAAATTTGTTCTAAAATACTGGTCTAGACGCTTATCTACAACTGAATCTCAACAAATCACCGATGAGCTCAACCGAGTACGCCGTTACCGTAATGTTGAAGAAACGCTTCCACAACAAAATTGGTGGGGTAGCGGAGCCGACTTGGGACATTCTGAACGTCAATCCGTTCTCCAGGATCATCAAAACTTTATGCAGCGTGGGAAGTCAGCGTTGAATGAGGTATGTCATCCCTTTTTCCTTTTGTTTAAGCTTTTAACCATTTACTTTTGCAAGGATACAAGTTTTAAATTATCACACAGAAACAGCCAATAGGAAATACTTCCTATTGCGATCTTGATGCTTTACTGTACGATCCGTTTCCTAATGTTAATGGACAGAGAAACACATCGGATTGTTACACTCAGAACATGCAGCTTAGCATTAGCATCCAAGAGTTAAGTCAGCAAATTCGCAACTTGAGTGCAGCTGTTTCAGCTAACAAAGCGGCGACGAGGGACGCGCTGATGCAGCAGAGATTCGATTTGCATAATATGACACGAAACATTCGCGATGTGTCCGATATGGTACAGTAATATTTTATTTTTTTGCAACCACTTCACTTTGATGAAATGGAATGAACGCTAATGACCATGTTTGACTTTAAAGATCTCAGAATCCACCAAACGGATTGTTACTCAGATTAGTAGTCAAACGCGTCTCATTGTTGACATCGAGGCTCGTTTGCGGAGGTTGGAGGACAATCAGCGAGGTGGGAGTCAAAAAATAAGTACACCACGCGAACGGGAACGTGACTGGCAGGTTCCAGGTCGTCCAGATGTTATGTTGTCCCAAGAGATACCCTTTCAATTTGGAGTTCGAGGTAATGTGTTGTTAATTGTAGGGTTTGATGATCTGTTTCAATAAGTAAACCTGGCATTACGTTTATATGAAATGTTTAGATCCCAGTCGCGAAACGGATAATGGAACATCTAATTCCATGTTGAACAACCAGATTCCACCGGGAACGCGGGCTAATAACTATTGGGATAATTTTCGAAGGTAGGGATTGTTTTTAAATGTTGGAAGTGTATTCTCGTTTACTTTGTTTCATACCGATTTTTTATGTTTAGCTACTCTCGTCAAAACATGCTGTCCAAATCCAACGCTAATGTTCATCAGACATATAGCCACGAACCATCTCCATCCGCTGCAGAAACTACCAGATATTCTACAGAAGCACTTAACCATAGCCAGTTGTATACGGATGTTTCGCCGGGTTCGTTGGATAGTGGCCGGTATGGAAACATGAATATTGCACACAAATGTAATGCGGTTTATAGGATGTATTAATATAACGATAATATTTTGTCACAGAAGAAATGGAGGGGTTAAGAATTCTTGGGCAACTTCTGGATTTTATGAAAATATGAGTTCAAAGAAACGGAATAAAGACCAAAAATCTCAGTCCACGTTTTCATCCATGAGCAAAGTTGGTAGTAGCACTCAAGCTAATTGCACTGTTCCTGAGTCATTACACACATCTCATGTTCGTGATACTCATCCAGAACCAGATGAGAATAACAGGTAAACTTTTAGATTAGCCTATTGCATCTTCACTCCAAGATTTCTGACAGGAGTGAAAAGTTATATATTCTGTTTGCTTTTTTTCAGTACGCCTACTAATCGTCAGCAGCTTCACTCTGTATTATCCCCACGAATATCACCCTTTCGTAGAGACCCAGAACCGCGACGCTACTCCCATTTCTCCGAGCTAGATCTGCACTGGCCTCCAGTCAGTTCTGAAGTGACCAGAAAAGCAAATTTTGAACGGGACATGAGCTCCACTCTCCTTCGTGGATCTGATCGTGATCGTGAGCTAGGTTCTTCTCGTGACATGCTGCATCACCGAGACGTTCACTTGGAAGAAAACAATCCGAATTCGCAATCATCCGCCTCCAAAGTGGAACGGGAGAAGCACATCCACAAGTATGAGCAACGATCTTCTGATGGCTTCATGAGTCTAGATGATACTCGGAGCACTAACCAAGAAGTGTTGGATACCACGGATGACAACACTATGCCAGACTGGGCAACTTCTTCCAATCGTCATGATGAATCCTCAAACACCCTCGAAGGTCCTTCTTCCACTGGAGATTATCGCAGTCCTTTGTCATCCCCGTTGTTGCGTCACGTTCCGGCCAATATTGTCACCGACGACGCTGACCAAACTGACCGAAGTAATGAGGGGAGGGGAGTGGTGTCACCTCCACACCTTGTTTCTCACTCTGACGTCCCCTTAAATATCCGATGTGAGGAAAGTAATGCCCTAGAGAATTCGTTGGGTCGGAATACCAATCGCTCCGATACGAGCGGGAGTAATAATCTCTGAAGTCTTGTGAATGTCCTATAGGCTCTAGGTACTACTTACGATTGAACTCGTGCTAAGATTATTTTGTTATTATTTAATGTCATTATGTTGTATGAACTCACACTTCTGTGTGAACTGTGGGTTGTTAAAGTTGTGTAATAATGTTATCATTCCAGAGGAACTAGTTGAGTACGTATAATCTCAAGATAATCACGATGTAATTATATTTTTTCCGGATTCTAACCTAATTAAGTTTTTGTTCATAGTAAATAGTCTATTAGTGTTATGATACGTATCGCAACTAAATATCAGCCAACAAGTGAGTCTAATAATTTTTGTCTGAAGGTTAGGAATGGTGAAAATAATGCTCATAGATGATGTTTTCTGAGGGATCGTCTAAGCAAGTAGTAACTTGAGTATTGGTGGTGATGTGGGTGTGGATCTGTGGCGAGTTGTACCTACCTCACTCACAGTCGGGCAATCATTCAGTATTTTTGTGGTATTAGTGTAAATGAATTTTAGTTAGTCATGGCGACGTGCTACATCATTATCATCTATATCAATACTGTATGCGTCAAATGTACTCTTTCTAATACTGTAAAATGTAAATTGATCAAATGTGTATGAACAACTTGTGACAATATAATGTATATAAGTATTAACCTGTTTATAATCAACTAATGAATTTAGAGGATGAAATTTAATAAAAAAATAGTTAAGAAACGGAATTTCGTCTGATCTTCAATTATTGGCATGCAACGGTATTTTAGAGTTACAAGATTTCTTTATATACTTCGTTGCCTGCTTGGGAATCGTAATCGGTCTGAACGGAACAGAGAATCCCAATAAATGTTCTTTATGCTGTCAGTTTTAATTAAGGTAGTTCATGGGAGTAAGCAAATACAACGGAGACACGACTACGGAATTATAATTTTCAAACAACTGGTAGGAATTTATTAATACGTGAAAATAGTGCAAACGCTGGAAGTGACAATGTTTCTAACAGAGATGTATTTTTCATAATTCACCGAATGATGGTTCTTGCTTTAACAAATGGAAATGTGCTTTAGCAACCGCATGATTGGAATTCCAAACGAGCAGTTTACTCGTAGAGCCATGGGTCCTCAACAGACTTCCACTTGATGAGCTCCTCAGGCTTGAACCACAAAGCGATCTCCTTCTTGGCAGAATCAACAGCGTCAGAGCCGTGGCAGATGTTACGGCCAACCTCAATGCAGTAGTCACCGCGGATGGTACCGGGCAAGGACTGGGCTGGGTTTGTCTCTCCCAACATTTGACGGCCAGTCTTGACAACGTTAAGACCCTCCCAAACCTAAAACAAATGGAGCAGTATATACACATGAGTTTTTCGGTCCTAAAGGGGCCCCTTGGTTTCCCTTACTTCATATCCTCTATGCATATTAGCTTACCATTGGAACCACAGGTCCAGAGTTCATGTACTTGACAAGACCTGGGAAGAATGGCTTAGAGGAAAGGTCGGCGTAGTGCTGCTTCAACAAGGACTCACTTGCCTGAGAAAAAAAAGAAGATTTTTCATATAATGGGTTTCTTTTTATGAGTCACACAATGCATGCATGTAAATATGTGTATATGCCTACGAGAACCAGATACCTAGATCGACATAGCATACTTTAAGCATCAAAAGTAGGGACTTACGCAGATTGAAATAAACAATTTAGCTCATATGTTTTGCCTTATATAATTTACTGCTCAAATCAATTAACTATTAGTAAGCCCAGTTTAGAGTAGGAAAAGAAGATTCGGCTAAAACTTTCAATCTAGCCAAGACGATTTCTATTCGCGTGGCATATGCTGCGTACCATCAATTTTGGAATAATCTACATTGTATTGACGATATTTCATCAAAAGTACTGATTACTTACCCAAGTGAACTTCATAGCAACAAGTTTGAAACCTTTTTGCTCGAAGCGCTTGACGATCTCACCGACGAGTCCACGCTGGACACCGTCAGGCTTGATCATGATGAAGGTTCTTTCACGTTCACCGTCTCCAGACATGGTTGATTTTGCAGTGCAAACGGGTTCTGTACTGTCTAAATCTTTTTCACAAAGGTCACCGGAATGTGAACTAGCCGAGGTCAGCGTTGCGGGAACGAAAAGAAGTGCAAGCGAGCAGAGCACCAGCCAAGAGAAAAGTGAGAATCTGGACGAGTGAGAAGGCCTATGATGGTGCACGAGGTACTCCTCCTGTGTAGAACACGCCGGCTGGGGACATGAGAAATTACGATAGGAAGCACTGTAGTCACCACGGCTTCTTCTAGATTGCGAAGCCATACCTATGCCGAATATAGTTTTTTTTATTATACTGTCTGCGAAAAGCCACCCAACAGCACACCAACTTGCAGCCGATCCCTCTACCTAGCAATTGCACTGACGTGATGTGACGTTTCTCTTTTATATATCTGTTCCTCCCTTGAGATCTAAAACTTCATATTGCCTCACACATGTTTTACACTACACGCTCACACAGTAACAAAACCACAGTATTTTATCTGTATAGTTGCAGATGATTCGGTAAAACTTGGTGTGTCTCTAGGTGATCTCCTAACCACAAAATCTCCATCCACTCTTACACCCTTAATCCATTTAAACTTTGTAGAATAGAGCACACAAATTCAGATTTGAATATGGGTTCAACTTCAACTAAGCATGATTTATAAATGTCCACCTCAACTTATGTATGTTATCCTAGCACTTCCCATTTCCAATCCTACAGCGTGCTTGTATGTATTGGACTGGATTAGGACTGTTGGGTGGACACTTTTTCATTTGGTCAATCCATCAATTATGGACAAGCTGAAGTGATGTATGGTTTGTTAATGATTACCACAATAGTCAGCCGCAATGATATACTTTACCAGTTACCAATCAGTATGAGATGAAATTTGAAATAGCTAACGCAGCTTTTATTGTCAACGTCATCTACAAATCCAAATCAATTATTCGAATTGAATCGATCGAAATATCATCTCCGTAAGATGGACAGTAGCCACACAATACCACTGCGATGATGGAATGAATATCTCGTTAGAGAATGTAAGACTTAGCTTGAAAGACTAATAACACGGGACTTGGCCAATCATCTACACCATTGGGGTTAGATAACAACAGCGGACTAACCTTGATTTGCTTACTTTTAAGGTAACCCAGCCAGCACTCCAAGTTAAATCATCATCATTATATATCATCTTAGGGATATGCTTTTTGTCCCTGTGCCGTTGCATCTACTGCAAAACTGCCCGTCTGTTGCAGCAAAATAATGAAAGAATGAGCAGGGGCAATATGAGAGGTAGCATGTCAATGGATTATTGTTGTCCAAGATACCCCATGTATTTCAAGATGCATGTGCCGAAAGGGACAATCAACATGTAGTATTTACGTCTCATCTACCATCAACCTGCACCCACGCACTTTGGTATCAGCAGGTCAGTGTCACCATCAATCAGGTGGATGATATCTGCTAAAGAGTGCCTCCTCAAAGCAAATAGTTGACAGTGACAGGAAGTGGAGGATCATCCAACATTGTCAGCGCTTTCTCTTGGTTCACTTCCATGATTAGAAAACGTTGTATAAAGAGACAAGTTCAGGTATAAGCGAACCAGTTGGGATGAGAAACGAATTCTGTGAGATTCGTTCAACCGCAGTTGTCAACTGTGTAACAGTTCGCACATAGGAAGTCCAGAGGGTTGGTGGCAACTCAAACTGGCCTGGAGGTCATCAGTTGCCACCCCCCACGGACATCATCATCATGGCTGTTTTACCAGGGTTGCCAATACAAAGAAATTACAAGTTGTTGCATCACCAACGGTCGCAGCCAAAGCAATTTGCTAGTATGTTCAATTTTTGTTTTAACGGAGAAAATGAGGAATGACCTGCATAGCAAATGAGAAGTAACAGTGAGTTATATCATTGAATTCCTTTGTCTAGCTGAAGATGTTGCTCTGTGTCCCAAGGATTTCCCGTTTGTTGCAGTTGGAGATGTCATTTCGATCTACAACCCGGACGAGACTGAAATTCCTCGACTGTTGCTCAAACTTACTAAAGGGAGCCTTCGCGAAGACTTTATACAGAAAGGTGAATTCCCATTTCATTGAGTTCCAGACAGGTGTAGTTATTCCATGCCAATCAACACGATTTTATTAATCTCCTACTTACAGATGCTATTAGTATTGAGCAATCAGTGGCTGCCACATTTCAGCTCAAACCTTACACTGATGTTATTGTAGAGCGAGTTGACCAGGCAGAGGTTGAGCTTGATTCGTTAGAACTGACGTTTAGGGATCAATACCTCGGTCGAAGTGAAATGTGGAGGCTCAAAATGGGTTTGGTGGATACTGGAGTGTACCTGGGAAAGAAAATTGAGTTCTGCTCTGCCACAATACGATGTCAGGTTCATGAGATGTGGTGTGCTGGTCACAAGGTTGGGTCTGGCATTGTTAGCACTTCGACAAAGGTATGGGAGATTTTAAAGTTATTTTATGAAAAATACACTCGTGTTGTGGGCTAAACATTCATGATTTTATTTGCTACCTCAGATTGTCTTTCGCTCATCCACCAGCATGGTGTATGTTTTTCTTCAGATGAGCTCGGAAATGTGGGAGTTTGACATTTACGGGGATTTGTACTTTGAAAAAGCCGTCAATGGGTTTCTCGCACAACTTTTTGCTAAATGGAAGGTAATGAAATATTAGATTGCTAAGACTTTTCCAGTTTCTTTTGACACTTCAATTTGTTTGATTTTTCTATTTACAGAAAAATGGGAGTAATCATGAGGTCACAATCGTGTTGTTCTCTCGAGTCTATTACGACGCAGTATCACTCGATAACTTTCCAGAGCCAATGCGTGAATGTTTGCAAATGGATTACAGGGGGAAGTTCTATGAGGATTTTTATAGGTTCGTAAAAGTTAGTTCATTTAAATTGCCTCTATTTTCGAAATAAGTTTTCAAATGCATCATAATTACTTTCCTTTAACAGAGTGGCGGTTCAGAATGAAAAATATGAAGACTGGGGCAGTACGCTTATTTACCTGAGACGCATTTTCGTTCAGTACCAGAGCTCTCTACTAGAATTTCATAAGAGAAACTACCCCGGCATCAGACTTCCAAAATGTTGCATCTCATCCGCTGCTCAAGGAAATTTTTTGGAGGTGCTGAACATGTCGCTCAATGTTTTTGAAAAACATTTTCTTGATCGGAGTTTTGACAGAACAGGACAATTATCCGTTGTGATTACACCGGGAGTTGGTGTCTTTGAGGTTGATAGGGAGCTGGCCAACGTGACAATGCAACGTATAATTGACAACGGTGTTGGAAGTGATCTTGTTTGCATTGGGGAGCAGCCTTTGCATGCGGTCCCTCTCTTAAAGGTACAAATTGAAATGATTTTCGTATTTATGATCACGCTCAATTTTCTATGACAATCAAAAATTATAGTAATATATTTCACATTACAGTTTCACAACAAAGCTAGTCAGCCCAATAATATTGATGACTATAGCATGCCTCACTGGATTAATTTAAGGTTCTTAACTTTTCTCTTTCATTTCTTGTTTCATCTAGAATGAAATGAATATAACGGTTTACAATCTTATAATTTGCTTCTCAGCTTCTACTCAACGCACAGAAAAGTTGGATACGCATCCTATATACCCCGAATTCGTCTTCCTACCAAGGCCTTGACATCCCTACACTCTGGTCGAGTCAGCATGCAAGATTATGCTGGGAGTCCGGTGCTAGGTCACTGTCATTTCCTGATGACCGCTAGTAAACAGATGTCAAATGACGATACTTCTTGGCCAAATTCTATTTATGATTTTGATGATTACGATGACAAGATTTACAAGATACCTGGCAGCACCTCAGCTCTCAAGAAGAGAATGACGTCTAAAAAGTCACCTCTTTCTGAGGCAGAGTTTAGCAAGATATTTTTGCGCCAGAATTCTGAACCGGAAATGAATCAGTCGACGTTTTCTGACCCTACTGCTTGCGGATCTGGTACTAACCAATCCAATGTGGGATCGGATCGCTTGGTTCTGCCTTCTTCATCTTGCTCGTCCGCAATCACTATTCCAACTAGTCGCAAAATTAAGACGAGGGAAAACTTTTACTCCTCCTCATTTGGAGCTCTTAACATTGAAAGTAAGTTTAGATTTCTAATTGTGAGCCACCCATACAACATGCGTATTTATACTCGCTTTATCCTTCCCTAGCGCGGAATCGCATCAAAGTAAGCCATAAGGAGAAGTGGTTTATGGATGACCTTGCCATGAATCGCAACTCGCAAACGCAGCTACGATCTCCTTCTGGGAGTAGCTACGGAGGTTCCCCGAAAGATAAAACGACTCCTATTCATACCAAACCAAAGGAGTTAAAAAAGCAGGGCAGGGCCTTGATAAACCCGTTTGACCCATCTAACGCCGTAATTAAACTAACTTCCAACCGACGTAGATGGACGCACATTTTCCCCAGAGGCCCAACTGGGAACTTGATTCAACAACATCATTTCCCGAGTGGATCTACAAAATTGGAAATAGTTCACGAGGGAGAAACGACACCAGGGGGTCCTGGAAGTGGTCCATCAGGTAAATATGCAAATAGATTAAAACACCTATTCTAAACACCTACTCTGTAACTCATGCCCCTCATTTGTTTTATAAAGTTAAAAGCAGAAGTGGAAAATCATCAGTAGCAAGACAATCTTCTACGGATGTAACCTTGGGACAGAGAAGCACTTTACTGTGGGGCGCAACTGGTGAACAAGAGTGGACTCCAGCTCTTACAACAGGTTAGTTAAAAAGAATTATATTGGTCGCCACTGACTTTGATGTTAGCAAGCGTTGATGAACCGAGATGGAGTAATATTTCTGATATTGAATTATTTAGGGGTGGATTGGAAGTCGTTAACGATTCCAGCCTGTCTGCCACTGACCACAGATTATTTTCCGGATGAGCGAAGTCTTCAAGTAGATTATTTGGTCAATGATTATGGTCTCTTGCCGGATGATGTCAATGCTGACTACTCACAACAAAGAGCGGTGTATCGTCGACCCCTCAACACGAAAGAAGTGTTTGTTGAGCTAGTTTCGCAGCGTCTTGCTCAAGGCTTCCAACTGGTAATACGCAGCCAAACCGAGCGTTGTACGCCCAAAATGCAAAGCTCCACACTGATGAGAAGTGTGTCTCATCTCAACACATCGGATGTGGAAACCTCCGAAGAATACTTGTTAAGTATAGGACGCATTTTCCACAGAATCAAGCTGCTGGGTTCCACCATTACGGTGACGAGATATAGGCCACGGTACGGTTTTAAGTCTTTTGTAGTTTAAGCAGTAATTAGGCGTGTGGTCTAGTAATAATTTATTTAAATTTCCCCAGTCATCCATATCCGTCAATCAACGTATCCTACCAGTACCGATTTGGTTCTCCAAGTAATGAAAATTATGAGAAGGCCACTGCTGAGTTTACAACTGAGAAATTGGAAAACTACAACTGGAATTATTTGGATCACTATATTTGTACTCGCGGAGATCCAGATTTTGCATTAACAGAGGTGTGTACCTTTGCCTACTAATGCTTTTGTGTCCTTGTAAAGAAATCCATCAAAAGTAAGATTAATTGATTGACTTCTACCACCAACTATTTTCTTAAACGTAGAATCTTAAGTATTGGAGATTTCGCATGCTGATCCTGCCAACTCAGCAGGTTTCAAAACGATCATACGATGAACAAATGCCTTGCATAGGAACTAGCGGGTTGAAGGTGGAGGAAACATCAGCCATAGTCCAGGACTACTTGAAGTTCATTGAGACGTGCATTAACAGAATCAGACGGCCTAACAACTCTTTTCCTAAAGGAGCACGGGTAAATATGTAGTTGTTAATAAAATGCAACTTTCCAAAATCTGTCATTAAAAGCTGTCATTCCAAAATAAACCCATTTCTATAAACAGGGTTCCAGTGGTGGTAGCCAAGGGAGTGTATCTTCCGCAGGTGGTTTTCGTGAGCGAGTGAACAGTAACAAAATAACAGACCGACCCAGAATGAGATCCGGTTCCAAGCTCATCGACTCAAAGCCTAGCAATCGGCCGGAAACTGGAAGTGGGAGAGTGTCACCACTGGAGGGGACGCTGGAGTTTAAAAATGCTATGGCTCTCTCAGATCCTTTTATCGATTTGCAAAATCCGTTGCCCGCGATTGATCAATCTACATATGAAACTGTGCCTCAAGAACTAAAGCTCAAATCTACCGCAACGAGGAGAGAAATTGTTGCTGCAATGCGATCTTTGAAAACCGGATTTTCTCTAATCAAAAGTTGGCTATCTGATTTGGTTTTGATAGTTAATGCATATGTATCAGTAAACTGGAATGAAATTCATGATTTATATATGAACTCTAGGTACTGATCTTCCACCCTGGACATTTGTTAGCTACGATGCAGTGATTTGGTTGATGAACCATATGGACGGGTTGGTTTCTGAAGTTCAAGCGGTTAACATTTTTAATGTGAGCTTCAGTCCTTGTAAAATAGTTTAATGATAACTTCTGTTGTTTACTAATAAATGTATATGGCATATTTATAGGAAATGTTGAATGAAGGCTTAATCCTCCATGCATCCGGGGATACGAAGCATCCGTTCGTTTTTGGTTTTTATTTGTATTACATCGTAATAATGGAACCAGAAGGTATTTAACCATATACATTGATGCTCAGCAATAGTGTAAAATAAAGCCCCTTTGGTGAACAATTTCACGTCTGAATCTTTATTCTGCAGGCTTGCAGCCTCTTCATCCGCACGGCGATTGCGCTCTGTTTCACAACGAGTGGATGGAAGTTGAGGTGCCTTATGAGTACTGTTTTGGAAAGAGACAAATGCCAGACACAGGATCTCAAAACGACGTTGCAATGACTGAATCAAGGGAGTCAATTGGCAGACCAAAAATCAAGTACAAAACTGTCTATGTTGACGTAGATGTGGCAAAGAAAAGCGATCGACAGGAGTGGGGTCATGTCAAGTACCAATCGGTGTACAAACCTGATGAAGCTTTCAAACTGACATTGCAATGGATGCAGTCCACGGGTGCAATTGTGGCCGACTTGGTAAAATAGTAGTAAAGAAGGAAACCTGTTGCATTGAAACCAATTTAAAGCAGGAAATCATAATTTTAATCTGCTTTCAGGTTCAAGGATGGTCGCGTAAAGCACAACAATGTAACTTGCAACTCGTTCCAATTCCAAATGATTTGTTTGAGTAAGTTTACATATGATTGCATTTTAGATATTATGGCTTATTACACAGGTGAATTTAATTCCGCAAGTCACGGCTTTGCTTAGTTGAGCGTCTGTCTGCACTCATCTTACCCCATATATTAACCGATTTGTACTAAATTTGGCACTACTCGTCAATAGCTCCAATGAGTTTAATTTCCAGTCAAATCGATTGCGCAGTTCGAAAGTTATGCGTGCTAAATAAAATGGTCTCCCGATTTGACTAACTTTTTAAGGGTTTTTGACATGCTTAATTGGCTGCTTATAATTATAAGCCCCAGTATCCGCATTCAGCTACATTTCTGACTCTGCTTTACGCAGGTTTGATTTTACTAGAGATCAGCTCTTATAATGATGATCGTTTCTTTTAGTAATTCGGACTCCCTAAGAGCTCCAATATTCATACCGTTGAATATCGCTGCTCTCTCTAAAACATCAGAAAGCGTAGAAACGCAAGGTACTGTATCGACGACAGAAATTGACTGGAAAATGATTATGAACAGATAAAGTGAAATGCAAAATATCATTCTTGTAATTACAGAAGAGCTATGTCCGTTGGGAATTCTGCCGTTTCAACAATATCTCTTGCTTCAGTCTGGCTTTTTGAGGTGTCACCTGGACCGGACGTACATGGATATGAAACAGCAGAACCAAAAGACTGATAGACTTCTATTTGTTCACTCCAGTGGAAACATTTTCGTTTTGATACCTCAAAATGAAACGTACACACAGGTATTTCTCTCACTCTGTACTTCCATTTGCAAAATAATGCATTCCATTCTAAAATCCTATTTTGATGACAATTTATGTCCCTTCCAGCCAATTGGGTATCTGTGGTCGTGCAATTACATGGTCAGTAAGCGGTGGAGAACCTCCTCCACTCCAGCTCTAGGAGATGAATCTTACATGCAGAATGTCTTGAGGGATTTCAGGGAATGCTGCTCAAATCAGGAAAATCGCTTGCTGACTTCATGGAACACCTTTCACTCATCTTGAGATTAATTGAGCCCGTGTCATTATTGCCTTTTGCATTTATCCTGTGGTGATTTATAAAGTTATCTTTCCTATCACACCATTTTTTTCAGTTAAAATGCTTCAATTTACACATTTTATCCAGGATCAACAATTTTACATCCAGAGTATTTCAAAGACAAATATTTTCAACAAATAAAAGATGTAAATTAAATTGCGTCGTTGTCTGCTAAATAAAAAAACCATTTGTGATTCATATGTTGATTAAAATTGTGTCTACGTTACATGTTTTAATACAATCGATTCATAAAAAGTTATTCTTTATCGTTTTAGACTATCCTAATATACAGCGAACTTGAAAACGTTACCTGAATTTTGTTTTGCATCATACGTCATACTGCTTGTTCATAAAGATTTACAGATTCGTCATAATAGGCTAACTCTAACTGGGTTTCGATTTACGTTGTTTTTCAAAACCGAGTGAGTCATGATTCATCTGAATTCGAAAGCACGTAAAGTGAGATTCATTCAATAACAGACCTTCAGAATATTCTGCTGAATAATGTATCTTTTTAACTGGGATCAGATCAGATATCAGATCCTATTCACCGCATAGTACGAACTCAACTTCTCAAATTGTCTCCATACTCTCTGCAACATAATATACAGATACAGAGACTCATAAGTGTTGTTATGATTTACAAAATTTCCAAGGACAACGTTTTTTAACGTGGAGATAAAGATGTAGGTACGTGAACGTGAGCATCAGCAACGTAACCAGTTACGTTAGTGACCATACGTATCAGTAAAGCGACGACCACATTGTAAGGGTTTTTAGTTCATTGCTTCTCTCTGACAGCCGTGATTTCGTCGTACACTCATTCTCGACCCATACGTAAAGTACGTGGTTGGATGTTGGATTGGCATCATTGTAATCTACTGCTTTTTACTCATTAGTGCAGTGGAACGGTTGAGTAAGTAAGTTGTAAAGTATAACTCACGTGTGCTTGCTCCTGTTGTCTTGGTATTGTGTACGAAAAGCAGAAGAAGAACAAGGAAAGCAGAGCAGCGTAAAGAGGTAAGGTGAGTCAAGGTATGCTTCAGATATCAGATTCCATCATTATCCATGCCATCCACAAACATTTATTGCACAATCGGAATACACACAATTCCAAATGCCAAGGTACACGGTTCAACACCATCACAAGCAAAAGTGAGTCCTCATTTGTTCAGCTCAGTCTCGCAGCTGAGGAAGAGTGGAGCGGGTAACATTGCTCACTTTCTCGCGACAAGAAGAGAGGAGAAGACTTCTTTTGAATTAAACTTTTTAAGTGCTATGACAACAACCATTAGTCATCCTCACATTTATATTTCCTACTTTTTTGATAGAATAGACAGCTCCTCCAACTTCTTTTGACAATCAACTGTTATAGTATTAGTCACAAAAACTTTTCGGTTGGTAAAAAGGTCTGTTAGATTCCACATCCAGACCTTTTTTGTTATAAAATTCAAGTTTATTTTGTAAAATTTTTAAATTAACAATATTATTTTGAAGTGCAAGGTCAGTTGTCAATAGTAAACTTATAAATTTTAGAATCAGATAATTACAACCTGTTGTGGTAGGCTGTTGACATGGCTCCATCTTGAAGGAAACTAATTTTAGGTACTTTTTTTTTAATTTCAGAAGTGTCATAACCAAGTTATGTCCACCAATGATGAGGAGGCGCAGCAAGATGAGATCCTTGCAATGGAAAGTATTTTCGCAGGGGATGACTTTCAAGCTCATCCTGGAGAGATTAGATCTGGTTTGATTAAGATCAAAGTAGACCTGCCAGAACCGTTTTTCGTTTGTGTTAAAAACGAAAATGAGGATGAGGCGGAGGAGAAAACCCGTCCAGTCCCTGTCCCTATGGTTCCTGGAGTTGATAATGGAGTCGAGATTCGGTATAAAATTGAATATATGCCGCCACTCATGTTGCACTTCACCATGCCAAAGAATTATCCTAGCCAGTCGAAGCCCAACTTCACCTTGTCCGCCAACTGGTTGCATCGGGCGGCTGTAAGAAACCAAGTTTGAGTTCACTTTGTGGTCTATAACATTATTTGAAAACGAATCAGTAATATTAATTAGATGAATGATTTTGTTTGTTACACAGTTGACCATCTTGTGTAAGAAATTGGACGATTTGTGGGATGAAAACAAAGGTATGGGGATCCTGTTCACCTGGGCTAATTTTTTGCAAGAGAATACCTTAGCAAATCTTGGGATCACAAACTTCTATGATGTGGCATGGCTCCACCGACCTGCCAACCTGTCAAAAAAGAATCCATTTAGGAGTCCACGTAAAGAGGGAAATTGCACCCCTGGTGACTTGACGCATGCTTCTACAGCATCCGGTGACCTTCCTAATGGTTCTGCAGCTTCTGGTCCAATTCCTCATGGCTCCAGAGCTTCTGATAATTTGCCTAATAATGGATCTACAGCATCCGGAGACCTGACTCAGGGCTCCACAGCATCTAATGATGTGTTTAGTGCTAATACAGCTTCCGCTGATCTACCCAACGGTTCCACTACTGTTGAGGATCGTAATAATCCCACCACTGGTTCTGGTGAAGCGTCCAACGGCTCTGTTGCTTCTGATGCCGTTGCTCATGTCTCAAAAACTGTAACAACAACTCCTGATGACGTTCCCAAAGCATCTACTTCATCTTCGTGTGACGCCAAGAATGTCCCTTCAACTTCTCGAGCCATGACCAATAATGTCATGGCTGACGCTGACAACATCTGGTCGACTACTGGTGTCGTGGAGACTAGCGTCATGCCTCCTGCTTACGTGGCAAGTCTGTCCACAACTTCTGGTGACGTGGCCAATACTTCTTGTGTGACAGAGGAAACGGAAGATGAATATGATGAGGATTCAGAATTTCAAATGGCACAAAACGTCTTGGAAGGATTGGCAATTGGTTCAGGCCCATCCCAACCAAAAGCGGAGGTTAAAAAGCTAAGGCGAAAACGTGTTCGAAAGCGTGCTAACAACAAACGAAGGCCTGTAGTTTCAGCCAGGTCGTTGTTTGACTCTCGTGCGGCGTCCGATCAGATCCCCGTGAGGGATGCGAAAAAGCTCTCACTTCAGGAGTACTTGCTCATGTTCAATGATGAACAGATTAGAGAGACTTTCATGATGTCCAGTCACAATTGTGACATTTGCTTTACCATGAAGAGTGGGCAGGTGTGCGTACGCTTCCGCTGCGGTCATGTTTATTGCCAGGACTGCACGACTGAGTTTTTTACAACTAACATCATCGAAGGGAATGTAGATAACGTGAAATGTCTCGGGTACAAGTGTAAAATGCGTCCAACACCTGAGCTTGTCAAGTTGCTGGTGAAGGATGAGTTGTATGAGCGCTATGATCAGATATTATTGAAGCGAGCCCTGGAAAACATGGCTGATGTTACCTACTGTCCACGACCAAAATGCCATAACCCTGTGATCTGTGATCCCAATGAAAAGTGTGCTTTATGTACCGCTTGTGGGTATACGTTTTGCAGTACTTGTAAAATGGTGTACCATGGGGTTGAACCTTGTCGCTTTAAGGATGGTAAGCAAATGATTAACTTAACAAGCTTCGTAAAGTATATGATAGAAGCCCTGATTTACTAACACTTTGTTTATGTCTCTAAAATAGCTGATATGAAGGATGTGTTCAAGAAATACACTGAAGGAACTGCAGATGAAAAGAAAGCTATGGTCCGGACCTACGGTGAGAAGCAGCTTAAAATTCTCGTGGAAAACGTGCTGTCTGAACAATGGATTCAGAAGGAGAGTAAATCTTGTCCCCATTGCAAAGTTCCTATCGAGGTAAAAATATGGAAACTTTTGATTGCAGCCTACCAGATCCAAATGTGCTGGTTGAAATCTAAATTAACCTATACTTTTTGTGTTTTGTGTTATAGAAATTCGAAGGGTGTAACAAAGTCACGTGTTTCAAGTGCAACACTTACTTCTGCTGGCTTTGTCTCAAACAGTTGGAAACAGGAAATCCCTACTTCCACTTCAACGATCCCAGCTCACCGTGTTACAAAAATTTATTCCAGAACATGGAGGACGAGGAAGGGCCAGAAAATGATTGGTTACATCATCTGCTGGAAGATGAGGATTCTGACACGTCTGATGATGATATGTACTTTTACGACTCGGATGATTTCGATTACTAGTATTATTCAAGTGCAACTTTGTTACGGACATACACAGAGCTCGGAACAATTTAGCAGATGACTATTTTTCCATTTATTTCTTTGAACTGGGATTCAGCTAACGTTTTCTTTAATAAAAAAACCACCCAGTACAGACCAAATATCTCTAGTAAATCTATGATTTAATAATTATGCATTTCGCAATGTTTTTTAATTTATGTCTACACACTTAAGTGTATAAATTATTAGTATTAAAACGGTTTCATTTAAAACCACCCAACAACCAATTAGCAACCCTTTTCTCCTAATTTTGTGTAGTAGAAAAGTTCAGTGAACCAATTTACTTTACTAGCTGATTATATTAGGTTTCACATGCTCTAGTCTTTTATCAATAAAATTATCATTCCCAGTTTTTAAATTATTAGTAATTAACAATTTTCGACTACCGTTAAAAGGACGAAATGCTGTTAGATTGTTCTCATTTGTCTTTCAATCTCCTTTCATTTTGAAGTGAGAACAATTCACTTCATTTCCCGTTGAAAATCATAAATTCTTATGAGTCTGAATTGCTCCGAGCTCTAGTAACAATTGTATTTTCTAAGCAATCCGTATTAATTCCGGAACACCGAAAAACATGCCTTGCTAAGTTACTGTTCATACTAATTATTAAAATCAATCAAAATCTTCTGTGTTTGGCCACGTAATAACTAATAAAGTAACAACTGGATTTCCTTTGCAATATTGTATCATATAAAATGTATAACCTTTTCTTGAAAATCGTTGTAAACTAATAGCAAATTTTTTCTTAGCCTTTACTGGAAGTGCTAGCTGTTTTGTATACGTAACCTCTCCCATTTTTGGTAATAATTTCGTAAGTTCACGTGGTGCTTAACCAAAACTCGTTCGTAAGCACGGATAATGCAGTATCCGTTGCACCAGTTTAGTGGAGCAGTTGTAATTAAAACGATGAGTAACTGTAATTTTGTACCTAATTTGTAAATGAAAGTTATGAAACATGGTATTTCCTGCGTGCTAAGGTGCAAGTCCATTAAAGGAAGAATCTGCGACTTCCATTATCATTACATGCTAATATGCTATATGCAACTTGAATTAGACTGATTTCGCTGAGTATTTTCAGCGATTGTTTGTTATTATGCGTGTTATAGGATGTAAATATGGGTTGTAAAATAACTGGCGCCATATTATCTTCCTTTTAGTAAATTTACGTCAAAATTATGAATTATGAACTTTTCAGGTGACACAGCAACATGACATCATGTTTAGTTGAAACCTGCAATATTACAAAGAATGTGGAATGCAGTGCTGTGCTATGTACGTTACGTTCGATTGTTAAATGGTTAATGTTAATAGATACTTTTGTACTCAAGTAATTTGTGGTAGTCGTCAACTGCAATTTAGTAGAATACGATAAATATTTTGTCATCTAAATTTATCTGTCCGCTGACTTAAACATTTAAGTCCTGTATTTAGTCCACGTTAAGTATCGTTATTTCAGAGAGTTACACCAACTATACATTTGAAGTTTGAATGTTTGTTGTACCGTATTGAGTGAAGCGTTTAGGTGTGTTATCACTAATGTTTTCACTCTTATGGAACGGAATGTCGGAAATGACATAGTTTGACTTTGAGAGATTTAAGTTATGACCTACGCGTTGATTTAAGTACGATAAAATTGTTAATCATTCAGTTTGAATGTTTCAGTTTAAGATGCGTATATCGTAGTTAGTGATGATATTATATTAATCCTAAATCGTTGTCGAAGATCGTTTGTAGTAGATTCCATAACAAAAATCAGTTAAGCATAGTAAATTCATATCTAAATTTGTGTAAAGGACACTAGTTCGTTTCAAACATTCAGCAGAGTGGAGTGATAGCAGTTGTTACATTTTTTAGTTGAGAAAAAAAAATCTTTGATTTGGACTACTTTCTTGCAGTTCCATTCTAACACGGTGGACTATTTATTTGAAGGATTGGGTTGTATGCCTTTATGAGCCATCATGGCGTCTTTGATTTTTTAAGTTAAAAACTATAATGCAACCGCAAATTAAATTAGCGAAAAAATTGTATCACCGATTGATACATCTTTATATCGAAAAACGGACAGCCTTCTTCTATGACATTTGAAATGCATTGTTGTAAGCTGTTTCATGTCTTCTTTCATTGCTTAAACTACCAAAAATTCAGCATGAAATGCTATGAACTGTAACTGGCTACGTCTAAAAGTATGTCATTTTAAAATATAACCTATGAGGATAAATGAAGACTTCCTATATAGTCCTGTGAATACGACCAAACATGTATTTTCCATGTGTTTTCTATGATGAATGTACTGAGCTACTGAACTGAAAATAAACCAATAAGCCGTTCAATGTAACTAAAATTTACAAACAATTATTTATTCATGGTACAAAAATCAATTTGCATGAAACGTTGCCATCCTATGCATAATTATATAAATATCAACGAGAATAAATGTGTTAGTTAATATCATTAGCAGTCAATTTGAAGCAGTTGAAGTGGTCAGGTTACTGTTTTTCTAATATTAGTTGAAAAAGTTTTCAAACTGATGAATAATGATGTAAATGATCTCGTTTCTTCTAATTACATGCGATATCGTGCAGGTACGTCGTGAATCACCGGATTAAATCCCCTTAATTTTCGGATTCTTGCTTGTCAATTGCATTGTAGTTGACCTGGATACGAATAGCATTAGCGTGACGCTGCACCTCATGACTATTTCTCATCAACTCATCAGATGAATCCTCTTCGTCAGCTTCAAACTCCAACGACTGAATGTCATCCGAGATGCCTTCGTTGATGATGTTGGTGACAGTGACGATTCCAGAAGTGACAAGCTGAACTCGACTCTTGTTTCTATCCCGGGTAAGGGAATCCACATCTTCAGAAGCGACTAGGAAACTTGCCTCGGGTGGTTGCTCATTCTTTGTCTTCGTAGAGTCTTCTTTCTCATCTTTCTTGGTACGTTCTCCTGCGTCATTTTCCTTTTGGCTATCCTCCTCCTCTTCGTCATCATCCTCTTTTTCCTCCTCGTCTTCTTCTGCTTCCGTGTCAGAAGACTCGCTTGAAGGATAAGTCTCGAATTGTTCTCGATTCTGTCTCCGGTTGGAATTAGTGCTGAAGAACTCCAAGAGCTCATCCTGGTTACCAGAGTTGGAGTTGCTGGTCGCATCCGCTCTGGGCCACTGGTTACTTTTGATCAAATCACAAACCGTGTCGTAAGGCAATAAGCACACGATCTCTCCCGTAACCTTCTTCCCTTCCTCGATGGGGTCAATCACCACACAATCATCCCTTTTCAGCCAAACTGTCTGCCGGTACTTCTTCGGCATTGACACAAGAATCATGCTCCCATCCACACACTTAACCTCATGAAGGTTATTACCACGTCCTGATAACAATGAAACAATTACGAGAACTTTAATAAAATACTTATAAAGGATTACTCATTGCTAACGCAGAATTGAGGATGTGTTATAATTTGATTTATACTCACCAGTACAATACTTGACCAAAAATTGGTTGGCCGATGGGACAAAGTCATCCTTCATGAACTCCTGGATAACGTTCTTCTTTTGCAGCGACATTCTTTCAAAGTGCAAATCTACCAATTCCTTTTTCACAGCACAAGTAAATGGACAATGTAGAAAAGGGCCAATATACATACGCATGGAAATACAACAATGGAACAATTAAAAAACTTCCGGAGCTAGGTCAATGTTCACGACCTACTGACAGCTGGCTACTTTGACTGTACTTCGGATATACACAACAATGTAATTATTGTCAGATTACCAATTAACAGACTGACTAATTAATTGAGAAACGGAGCTACCAAAGGTCACAAAAAATATTGAATTTGATTGATAACACAACAGAATAGAGTAGTTGTACTATTTACTTGAATGAAAGTTTCTGATGTTATGCTCTGCTGGTTGGTAATTTGAGTACAGGTTGCGCTATGAATATCCTTTCAATGAATGTGCTGAAGTAGAGATATCCTATTCCTGCTATACTTTGATGTGTTGAGGAGAGCAAGTAGCCCCACGAGGTTTTTAGCATACATTGATTGCCAGCCGTGCTCTAGAAACCCTTGTATGAGGTGAGGTAATATATTTGGGTTCCCTAAGACCACAACACACACACACCGCGCGAAAATTATTACATGTGTTGAGGAGAAGATCTTGACGTAGAAATAGGGATTTGACTCTGCGTTTACACTTCTGAAGAGCGGAATAGCAGATTTCGGTGACAGAAGGTTGAAGTAATCGCAAAAGTTACCTATATGGAGTTATCAATCAAATTGATGATAATATAATGATCTCATTTAATCACACGCCATTTTTATTCCATTTTCAATAATGCTACTAAATAGTAAACAAAACATGTGCATATAAAGTGGGCAATTCAGTTTAAATAGGTAACGGCAGAAGACCTGTGGCTGGGTACAATTAAAGCTATTTCATCTGTGTCTATAAACCATGCGGATAAATTAAACCTCTATAACTAGGTTGAGCCCAGGTTATGTAGTTCATTACTTCAAATTATTAATGCTAATGATATTGCGAGTTAATTTTTGGGTGAATGTAGTTTATCCAGCAACTGCTAAGCATCAGTTGACCTCAGGAATATAAGACAATTTACTTATCGAATCTAAAGAACAGTTATAATATTTCTGTTAAAAGTTACTGATTTTTCAAAATTCTCATTTTAATTTTTGAAATGGTGCTGATTTTCAGTTGATGCGTTACATTTTTTCCCAATGAAAACTTGCTAAGTTGATAAGAGGGTTCTCGATGATAATAAATGCAGTAAAAAAGCTTTCACATGAACAAATACATAAACAAAAAACAAAGCAACAAGTCATTTGTCATAACCAGGCTGCAAAATGAAACTGGACCAGACCCAGAATAATGCACAACAAAAAAACAAAGTCATGTGACATGTGACAGTCAGTGGCTAGATGTCAGAAACGATCCTCTGTCCTACTAAAAAGTGGTCCAATTTTAAAATTTGTTTTTGTTGTTTTTGTTAGTTATTATTGATCTGTTTCTTTACAATTCTTGCTGACCGCCGTTTCTGGCCTACTTTTTTCTGAACGTCTTTTGTTGGCTGATCCTGCTGCATTTGAACCTTTCTCATCCTACCCTGCCCCCGACAATCCGTTGTTCGCGTTGTTAGTTGCTTCTTATGATGCCTATAAACAGGAGAAAAAAACATTGCTTCCAAAACAAACTAGCAAGTTGTAGAGGTACCCAAGCAAAAGAAACACGCGTCCTCCGTTGGATTTTTACTTTGGCAAGACGATATTTCAGATATGATTCCAGCGTCGGGAACAGCAACAACAGGTTCACAATAGTTATCCGAAGGTTTCTCGACGGATTCACAACTAATTACATTGGATGGTTTTAGAATTTCTGGAAATTCCGATTTTACAGTTATTATGTACCATCAAGTACATATAATGCCTATAAACAGGAGAAAAAAATACATTGCTTCCAAAACAAACTATCAAACTGTAGAGGTACCCAAGCAAAAGAAACACGGGAACAGCAACAAAAGGTTCACAATAGTTATCCGAAGGTTTCTCGACGGATTCACAACTAATTACATAGGATGGTTTTAGAATTTCTGGAAATTCCGATTTTGCTCTGTATCGCGTCGTCTGACTGTGAAGTCTCTAAATTCCGAACCGTTTGACTTTTTGAAATTCTAATTTCATCAATAGATAACTTAGGTCAAGGCGGAGGCTGAGTTCGGAAACGGGGTTACGGGAACAAGGTCAAATGATAAGCTAAACCAATATGATAAGCCCCGCATATACATCATTAGAAAATATTGCAGTGCTGATTATAAACATGGCTTTCAAATTTAAATCAGAACTTCCAAACAGGTTCGAAAAGTCCGATAAAGTGTTTCAAATGACTAAAATGGCTTGTGATATGTCATTCGAAGGCTACTGCAGTGCTGATTATAAATATGCAGTCGGGCAGTCGAACAAGGTCAAAGGTCACGCACAAATGATTCACATGGGTGATGTATCAAATGAGAGCTAGTTAATAGAAGATTTAATTTTCGCAAATTAAGTCATGATATTGTCTAAAGGAACATCGCTACGTCTCGATTTGTCGGGTTTATTGATTAATCAAAAGCAAGAAAAACGATATCATTGGTATGCATAACAATTGGTAGCCAGAAGAGCAAACAACAAGCATTGACATGACACATGACTGAAAATCACAGTGAATCTTCATAATCTCTTTTGTAATTGATGTATTAATTCAGGACATGTGTTAATGCATGCAAATCATTTCATTGAATCAAAGTCTGCTGCAGCAACTTCAATAAGTTCTAGATGAATTCAGCTGCACGTGTTTTTGCTGTATACATTATACATATACTATTAAGTTGTAAGTAACTCCGCTCTGTTGAACTCAATCATTGTGATCCTTGTCCAAAGTATCATATCTGTGCAAGTTGTCATCTCACACATGTAAATCTCAGTCCGTCGAGTACTTGTTATTAACTTATAGATAACTGCATACGCGATAACAAGTTAAATGTAGGGTTTAAGATTTAAAGCACAAAAGATAAGACGATTTAATAAATTTTGTATCAGCCGATTAAAACAAATTTGCAGTGGCTCTGTAGCACATGTGTGATTATGAACTTATATGGCTGATATCATTTAGATGTTTAGCTTTTGAGATACGATAGCTTTCAAGGTCACATATCATACACCCCACTGTATTTACAGGATTCAATAATCGTAAGCTTGTCTTGTAGTATTCTTGCTTGTAACTCATGTACTTAGGAGATATGGGAAGTATTTTCAGACAATACAACCGCTGATAAACTTCTTCGTTCAGACGACATTTCCATTGGTTTTACCTAGGTATTCCTCTTACCGTTTTGTGAAATTTCGAATCTGACAGTGAATCTCAAATGAAGATATCAACAAGCTCATAATACATACAATTTTCGGTCTTCTTTATGCTCAAAACGGCACTGTGGTTGGTTTAGATCAACTGTCAAATTTCATCCTAACTGTAGACAATTAACCATCTATATTTGCAGTCTGGGTCTTCAATTTTAAGATGTCGAATGCCCAACAAACAGTAACCAGAGTCAATAAGCAAGGTTCTAGTGGTATTACAGGCCTCTTTGAAAGCATGGCATATTCTGATGCACAAGTTTCGGAAGACACAACTTCCATTTTGGTGAGTACAATGTTGTGTGAGACTTTACATGCTTGCAGTTAAAAGTTCATTTGTCTTATTAAGCAAATAATTGTTGCTTTTAGTCGTGGCTGAAGACAACAAGGAAAGGCGTCTTGTCTAGTGTGATTAGCGGTCAACTGTTTGAAAGCAAGGGGTTGGCATTAAAAAGCGAGCTCGAAAACATTCCTTTTGACATTCAATTGTTGAATTCAGAATCAGACATCGTAGCAGGCGTTGGGAAAGCTTTGAAAGCTTCTGGAAAAGAAGGTGGGGCTATACTGGACACTCAAACTAAGAATGGACGTGTTAAAAAGTAAGATGATTACTTTAAATTTTAATTGCCACATTTCTTGGAGGTCTTGTATTCACGTATATGTTCTTTTCATACGATTACTTTTCAGAGTGCTCGATCTTATAAAAAAGAAGACGAATGACTTAGTTTTGCTTGAAGCATTCGCTGGGCAGATTCCTACGTGGGTTGTTAAGCGTAATGATGAGCCAAATTGGTTGCCAAATTCTGAAGATCCGTGGATTGCCAGAGGTATGACTGACACTTGTTTCCAATTGACATAATAAGATGTTTGTAGAGGTGCAATAAATCACCATGAATATGTTTTTGTTGGTACCCATAGCTCAATCCCAAATGGAATCTGGACCCTTGGGAGTGTTTTTGGAACTTGCTCAAGAAAGCTACTGCATGAAAGACATGTTATCAGTTTTACTTGCAGCAGCACAGAATGATTCTCAGATAATCATTCTTGTTGCATTAAAGGAAAACGCGTCGAATATCAAGCTAGCTCTTCCCTTCTTGTATTTGGTTGATATGTTGAATGACGCTGGGTAAATGGCAACAGAAACGACAAACAGCTTGGAATGATAGAAAGGATACTTTAAAATTTGTATGCTTTTTAAATTTGTTATTACTTCGTTTAGAATTAGAACGAAGCCGATTGATGTTTTGCTTCTCAACCGGAAATGCTTGCTGCTATCATTGTTCATCAAACTAAATGGGGAAGGTATCAAAAAGAAGATTTTAGTGGGCCCTTTGGCAATTGAAGCAGCAAAAGAACTTCCAAGTTCGGACGCTAATTTGATCATGGAGTATCCGTCCGCAGCAGGTAGCTGAAACAAAGCATTTAAACACATACATACCGAAAACGAATGTAGCTTTATGATAAGTATTTTATATGAGTAACATTGATTTTGTTTGTATTAGTTCTGACTCTTGCTAATAATAACGGAAAAGGATTGCAGCACATCATTGACTCCAGTGCAGACTTATTTTCTGCAGTCAACTCTGTCGTGCGAAGTACTTGGCTGAGCGGGATCAACGTAAGCGTTATCAGAATTCTTTGCTCTCGTGCATTATAAAAATACTGATATAACAAATCCTTTGGTCAATATTATTATTTAGATAAACCATCGCAGTCGGTCCCTCTTATTTGTGCATCAGCCCGTCTACGCTCAAGTTCTGGAGAAACTGAAAGACAGTATTGAGCAGATGAAACTCAACAAATTCAAATCAGAGATTCCTACAGGATGCGATTTTGTGAAACGCACAATTGAAGTCCCTCCTGCAATCCTGACTTGCATAAGTCAGTTAGGAGCAAAGGTAAAGTGTGACTGGTTAATGTTGCAGTTTTTGTTGGGAAGTGCAAGCGCAAAAGATTCCTTTGCTTTGTTAATGCTTATAGTATATCTTATTTTAAAGACTATTCCAGAAAACAGTAATTTTGGCGTCCCTACTGTGATCTATGATATTGGAACTTCATCCGATATAGTAGCGAACAAAGAGGTTAGCTTAGGATGCTTGCTGGTTGTCCTTCCTTATCGATCCTTGGCAGAGTTATATTCTTTGTTTAACAACCAAGAAGAGTCCGATAATGTGTTTGTCTATGCAAACGAGATTAACACCACAATGGATATAATTCGTCACGTTAAGGTTAGTACAATTTTATAAACCGAGCGATTGTTTTGTTTGTAAGTTTGTAAGACTCCTTGTTCCTCCAGGGTAAGGAAATATCTGTTAACGGGACTGCAGCAACTACGCCTACCAGAAACGCGCTTTCTTGGGCTTCATTTGTTGCTGAACGCACACCCCTGCACGTCCAAGCTGGGGAGAGTCGAAGCAACAATCTCAACTTGTAAGTATGACTACTGAATGATTTTTATGATTGTGATAAATCGTGTAGAACTTTAAAAACATAATATTTTCTACTCTCAATTTTAATATAGGGCTTTGTCTGCTAATGGCTGCAAGGAATGGCAGAAACTTTCTAACAAACAAAAGGTTGCAAAATTACAACAGCTTCTGGCATCCTTGAATGAAAATCCTGTGTTCCTCCCACAACTACTTTCCTCTTACATGGATCTCGTCGCTCAAAGCACGGTGCGTAGTCAGCCACATGGAGTTTCAGGATTGGTTTTAATTAACCCTGCGAAAATACCCACGTCCGATATTGTCAAGGCTATCACTGCTTCCGTGTTAAGTGAACGGCCAGTGGTAGTTTTAGCAGTGAATGGTAAACTATCAACAGCAATCGAGGATGCGTTGAAGGCGTTTCTTCCATCAGATCTCGCTACTGTTGTTAATGTGGGAACGTATGGTGAAGCTATTTCCGAAGCCAGAAACTTGGATCTGCTGTGGGTTATTAAAGGTTCTGAGCTTAATACTCCTTTGCTGCGATTGTCAAAAAGTGTGGCAATCAAAACATTGCTCATTAATAATGCCAATGATGAAGAATTAATGCAAAATGCTGAAGTTGTCATGTCTTCTGCAGTTCGTAATTGCCACATGTAATTTAGCTTTATTCTGAAATAAAAACCAGAAAGGCCTTCAAAATTATGTCCGTATTTTGTATCTTTTTTTTCTGCTGTTTTAATGCATTGACTTTTGTTGGAGACGATTGCGATTTGAATTCCATAAACATGTTGTACCTGTGCTTAATTATGGTTTGTAAGTGTTTTCTGAAAATTCGTAAGACAGACAGACAGACAAGCGACATCACCCTTGATTTTAATGACTGAAGCGAATGGAGCATATGATGTTGCATGGAATAAATGACAATGAGGGCATACTATTTCTCGTAATACTGATTAGATTTAGTTTTTTCCACTCTTGTCCGGAAACAGTAAGCGTACTCACTCAGAATAGAACAGCGACAACTCTTTAATTCATTTCATACAGACATGTATAGTGTATGCGCATGCTACATCATCCTTCAAACATGTTGGTCTTAAATGGAGTTCAACACTCTAAGAAAGAACACTTATAAGATAAGCTCGAATTTAACAAGCAATGCCCTCATCTTTAGACCCATAAAATCAGATAGAATTACACAAACATAATGTTAGTATTCATAATATTTAGTCGTAAGCATATTATTCATATAAAACTTCATGCAAAACCCTTATATACATGTGACTCCCAGTAAATTTTATATGGTTGGATATATTAATTCAATTATTTATGCATTTAGGAAGACAGGTTGTTTCACTTACTCTTCCTTTACCGACTAAATTTGTGGCAAAATGCATCATGCATAGTATATTGTGATTAAAGTAAGCATAGCAAAGTAGCAAGTGACATATTTCGTAGACAACTGTAAATTTTTAAATTTTTGAAGTGTGCAACTTCACAGAATTTTGTATGATTGCCGAACTGATTTGATGTGAATGTATTTTCCTAAAGGAGTATTTATTTCTGTGAGGAATCAAGTTCTCCTCTGAGACAGACGGACAAACAGATTCTTTGAATTATAATTTAGTTACTTTTGTTGTCTGATATCTGCATATAAACTGGCTTGCAGAGGTATACAAAGAAAGAAGTCCAGCCAAGATATAGAATGAATGTCTAGTAATGTTCTTGAACATGGTCACTGCCTTCTTATGCACTCCTATCAAAGGAAATTTTATGATCCTTATCATGAATCTTCTCTAGTGTCAACATCCACTTACTGAGTTTCACATCTCTTTATTTAGCATTATAAAGTCGTCTTGTTTCAGTCACAATGATGTATTGAAATGCCAAGTATATGCTGAGTATGAACTATGAAAATGAGTAAGAAATTAGAAGCGATCGTTATGCTTTAGAAAGACTAAAAATAAACAACGAATAAAACTACAACCTAAACCCAAGATAATAAACTGCACTACATGATCGTAATACAAACTGATGTTATTTAGCTACAAAACTCACCTTTGGCCAGGCACGATCACCCATCATGATAACAGAAACATATACGTATATTACTTCATTTGATAATCAATCACAAGAACAAGAAAAAGTACACTTAAGAAACTTAAGAAAGGATAAGCAAGTACCATCATGTATGCATCATATACTCATGGCTCAAAATGGGAGAAAACGATCGACGGGTGTGTCATTATTGTTTTGTCCTCAATCTTTCCAGCAAAATAAGGAATTTCATTTACTGGAAAGGGTTAAAACAACAGACGTAACTCGCAGTCATACATAAGTATGGAGATTGGATAGCGAAGTAGCGTACGGTCCAGTCTAGTACTCCAATCAATCAGAGCGAAGCTCGCTTTCGTTTGCAATAATATCCGCATACGCTCCTACGATTGATATTGCACAGGACTGGAAGCGTAAGAAGATGACGAGTGGAGCAAAAAGGAAGCCAGTGTTGATCATCACAGTTAAGCATTTGATGCACCCATAGTTAGTTACATTCGGTGCGAATTCACCAGTCAAAGCAGGTTTATTTGAAGCAAGTTTGCATTCCGAATCACTCTATTTGGGGATTGCAGACGGCTACCAGTTACATCAAAAGTAATTTAATTCACCGGGTTCTGGCTGGTTCACGGGAACCGGTAAAAGTATAATCATGAAGTATGAGACGAAGCGAACCCTCTCGTTTCTTATTGTTGGAGGGTATCTCTTTCTTGGAGGATGCGAATACGGTAAGCTGAATTTATTTGGTGAGCTCATATTTCTGATTTTGAAACAAAATTTTAAGTGCTTCAATTCTACGAAACTTTAGCCGTAATCTTCCCAACCTGCTTATCCTACTTAAAATCACTGGGAGCCAATGATGAATACTGGCTGGGATTTACCGTTTCAGGTAAAGTTATAGTCATACAAGTTTTCTATTAGCTATTCATTATACTTTTTGTTCACTTTGTGTGTTATACGCTGCGATCAATCATGCTTCATTGAATCATTGCTTGTAACTTATGAGTGATGCTCTTTGTTCCCTGAACAGCGTATAGCTTTTCAGCCGCAATCTCTGGGATAATTGGAGGCAGACTATCCGACATATATGAACATCACACGAAAACTATCGCAATGGTGTCAATTGTACTGATGATGTTTGGTAGTGTGCAGTATACGGTTGGAATAAGCGTTTGGAATATTCTAGTTTCTCGTCTCATTTGCGGTATTACTGCATGAAATTTACATTTTGAAATCACCCATAAAGAACTCCATAATTTTATACGTTTTTGGTGGTTTATTAGGATGTGGAACTGCTGCCGGTAGCGCAATGCTTGCAGAAGTTTGTCGTGTTACTGCTGTTGAAGTATGAGTGATGACTTTTGACCTCATAAATTATTAATAAGTTGTTGCATGTTATATACTCTTACAAAGACCTTTATTTATAGGAAAGAACACCTATACTTGCGATTTGCAACGCTACAAGACAGCTTGGTATTTTGGTGGGTCCCGTTTTCCAACTCATTCTCACCTACTTTGAGTTCCAAATCTGGGGTTTTCAAATCACTCCGTTAAATGCTCCAGGAATTTTCATGGCCGCGCTATGGGTGGTGTTTGCTGTTATGACGCACTTCATGTTTTACAACCTTTCAGCTGAGTTAAAGGCAGAGAAACGGTTACGTAGAAATATCATTCCTCCGATTTTGAATACTACTCAGAGTACCTACAGCCGACCAAGCTCAGGTTTGAATATTTCTTGTAAATTACTCCAACTTTTATTTTTATTTGAGTAGCTACCTTTTATATAAGCAATGGAAATATTTCAATTGAACAGTTGCCAGTAGCAGATCCCCTCCACAACTTGATCCCCATAAAGCCCTACTTCTCCCAAGTTCCCCCATTTCCGAAGACTCTACCAAATTCCCAGAGTCCGTTGGTCACCATCTGACAGCCCAACGTGCTATTTCGGATTGCTGTTTTGATGAAGGATCTCACGCATCTGGAGGCGCAATGGGATGCAACAGTGGTATTGAAAGCAGTGGGATGGTCCAAAGTGGGGTTCAACAAAGTCATGTTCGAAGACAGAGATTACTTTCTTACAGTGAACGGTTCCTTACTAGTCTTGCTCAATCGGGCCAAAAATCAACGACTGGCCAGATGAACTTGCTGAATGCCAGTGGAGTAACCTATACTTTGCAATCATCTGGAAACTACCTTTCCGAATTTTTGTCTGACTCATTTATTCTCATGTTGTCTATGGTGTTTGTGCTCTTTTTCTGCCAAGTCGGAGTGGAGGTAGACAAGTTATTATATTTAGTGATTACATATATTCCTACATATTCGGGCCACTGGACAAACATAATATGCTTTTTTGTTTGCAGACAATTGTACCTGTTGTAATACAAGACTATTTCGGCTACGGGGAATTTGAGAACAGTTTGGTTTACATGGCTGGAGGAGCTGAAGCTTTGGTGGTGTTCTTTTCCGTAGCAATTATTAGTCGATACGTTAGGGATACGAACTTGATGCTTCTCGGATGGATTGTACTAACTGCCTCTCATGTTTGGCTTATCATTTTCCTTCCCCAATTTCAAGAACATGGTACTGGCTCAACTATGCAGGTTTCCTGTTTCATGGCTGGCATTGTAATGCTGTACTTTGGATATGCAGGTACTTAGATTTTGCTTAGATTCTCCAATTTGGGGCAACGTGCAACATTAAATAGTATACGTGACTGCAAACCCAATTATGTGATATATTTAGTTGCATCGGTAGCCAACACCGGACTATTTTCTAAATGCTTAAGTGCCAACACTCAAGGTAAATGTACTCATAACTTAGCAGGTGACAATCCTGAAGCCTCAACGTGATAAGCGGAATTCACTTCACATGCAAATATTTGTTTTTCCTTTTAAAAAAGGTCTAGGTCAGGGATTACGCAGAATGGTTTCATACTTGGGTCTTATTTTTGGTCCAACATGGTCAGGGGCAACAATTCGAAGACCATACATATTCCTCGGCGTTCCATTAGGCATCATCTTACTCAAAGCTGTAAGTAAACTGATTTGATGATGAATGATGACATGTTTTGATGGCTTTTATGAGCAAATTATTTTTGCATAAATAAGTCATTAAAGTTGATAAACATGACGATAATGCTTGAAAGTGAGAAAGTTGACAGTATTATTTCCGAATTTTGCAATAACAGACTATGCTCGCAGTGAGCTTTAGAGATTTGAGAAAAATTGAAAATGAGCACCGTGACCAAAGACAGAGCACTAGCAGTGACGAGGAGGATGAAGAACGACGACCACTGATTAGGAGATGATCGTTCCTTATCTTATCAAGAAGAAGAGGTCAGTGGCGTTACTTCTCACATATGCCTAATGATGAAAAAATATAAAATCAATTAATTTCCCATGAATTACCTCACGTTTACTTTTATAATATTACATTTTACAGGCATGTGCTGAACTGATCCCAAAATATCTGCTTTGTACCATAAAACAGTTCCTCAATGTGAAGTTCACAAACATACATTCATTTATATGGAGAATAGTAAATTGTTGTTTCGATGTGCAGCTATTAATGATGTATTTAGTGTTTTGTTTTTGCACATGCCTATTTATCCTTTTTATCCATTATGAGTACTTGTATATATCAAGATGCTAAAATGTACTTATATATAAAAATACTATAGGAATTTATGTAAGTCGACCAGTCTTGATTAGCACGGTTTTGTGATTTGTTGACAAATTTCTGACACTGTTATGTTATGCCGCTGATTTTGTATATGAATGCTTCTTTATATGACCAGAATGCTTAATGTAATAAGAAAGTAAAGTAAAAACAGACTGGAAAAAATTCCAATGTTTTGAGCTCAGCGTCCATTATCCACGGTTGATTGGCTGTGCTGTAAATATGAATACACGTGTTTGCTGCGCGATTCCTTTCACAAACTTTTATTTCATCAATCGTAAATATTAGATGACTAAATCTGAATGCATATCCCTAATATTGCTTCAGTTTTCGCTGAACATTTACGCTTTTGCGTGACATGGACTAAAGATCCGGTTCAATGATTTATGCACATTAAAGTTAAATTACTTTTGTAATACGCAAATCATGATGTATAGTTTCGAATTGTTCCTCATATCATGCAGAACAACAGCCTGGTGTAAATGAATCAAATAAATTTCAAATGGACACAGATGGCACAAAAGTCATTTGTAATTGCTGAAACGGATTTATTGAATCATCATGATTATCAGAATCAATATGATAATAATTATTTTCTGTATAGAGTTATTATTATTTGATTATCCAATTTACTTAGTCTACATCTTAATTAAAGTAGTAGTTGTATTATCTACACAACAGTATATATGCATTTAACTCTAAATATGTTAAATATAATGTTTCTGTACAGAGAGGGTCATTTATTCAGTTTAGGGTCTCAACTTCTCACCTCACAATCATCTTTACAACATTCAATTTGTTTTTAAGGTTATATAGCTCTTCACGTAAAAGTTAACTTCTTACTTACTCTTTAGCTAATATACTTAACATTCACAAATCAGCTTGTTATATAAAACACTCTTCACAACTCTGGATTACAGACGCAAAGGCGACATTGAGATTTGTTGCAGAATTCGGAAATCAGAAGATGGGCACAACACACACTTCACTTGTTCACCACATGCATAACGAGAAAAACTTTAATGAAATTAAGAGTAGCGAGCTCAAATTGATTGCGTAATTGAACTACAACAATATATGTATGGATTGACATGACAATAATTGATTGAATTAGGTTGGGTGTAGTAGTACGTTTTAAATGACTGATTAAAAAACTACGGAAATAATAATAATAATGTTAGCTTGTATATTTGTTGGGTGGACTGGACTACAATATTTCTTCGTTGATTTGATGGATTGTTACGAGGTCATTCGTTTTTGTTTCTTTGCACATATTATATTACGCCTTGACTGAAAGCTTACGATAAAGTGAGTCGATCTGGAAAGTCGTGGGAGTTCATCAATTTAGGATCAAACACTATATACTTAGATTGCAACGTGGTTTGCACTAATATAGTTAGTAGCGAAGCTGAAACTGAGACAAAGCGATAAATCCGTGTGGTTTTGTAGATCCGACGTATGTACGTGGTAATTACTTAGAATAATATATCAAAATATAAACAAAACCTTTTCTTCACCCTTTTAATTGCAACTAATTAGATAGTTAGATAGATAGATAGATAGTACATCAGTTTGTCGATTATCATACTAAATCATATTATGATAAAATAAACAGAAACAATCACGGGATTTGATTGGTTACAAGAAATGTTTAATATTATGGATGATGAGAATAGCAATATTATATATTAATATCAATTAAGTCAATATCAACTATGTATCGGTTTGCTAAACTTCTAGTTTTCTGAGGTATAACTATATTGATTATCTTGTACATTTTTCTTGTCACTTTCTGTTACATCTCTCACATTCGTGCCACTGCAAACTTGACATTTATTTACTGTAAAAAGTGGAGTCTTACCTATTATACGTTACAATTACGAGACACATCATCGTATTATCATCACTTGAACGCTTTACTATTCAATCTTAAAGTCTACAATTAGATTTACACACATGGTTACGTTACGTTACTCGAATATTTACAAATGCAATAATTATAATAACTATACAATTATATATTATATATATTATATCGACACAAAGCAGCGATAGAGGGACCGAAAGACTGAGTTTCGTTGAAAAATAACGCATTGTTGTGTTTCTGTGTATATTTCGTTAGAACTTTTCCTATTCAGCAAATACTTACTTAAAATTATCTTAACTCAATTAAAATACATATAAGCTACATATATGTATCTATTTAAACTTACAAGGTAGTGTACTCCATGCATAAAAAGTATTTTTAGAGCCAGAAAACATCACAAAATCACATTTCTCCTAAGATTATTAACCTCATCATCACTATTATTATGTATCAATCACCAAAAACCAACAACACACAGTTTTTGTAGTGTTACATTTACATTGAACAATAAGATGGGATTTTAAAAAAAAATAACCAATTTAGTTTGATTGAAATGCAAGTAAAGATTGTCTAGTTAACAAAACGGATGTTTCTAACTGTTTTTTTATATAGAAAAATTATAGCAAAACGGATTGGTTTGATTTCTATTGATTTCTAAAACACCGGGAGGCATGACTTGTAATTGCCCTGCTACGAAGTATATGTTTGTGGCACTAGAAGTTAAGCACTACTTACAATACAATGATATTACACCTTACTTAAAACTTAGCATTTATACCATGCATAAAATAAGGAATAAAATAGTATTCGCTGCAGGAAAACTGTATTGTAAGAATAAGGAAATAGCATTTAATAACATTATTGTATTGACTTTCTGTGTGTACATGTAAGAAACTGATTAATAATGTACGCATCTTCTAAATACCTCTCAAAAAATCATGTCACCGAAATGTTACATACCATTCTTTCCCATACAATGTTGTTTCTGGAGCCGTTGTCGTGGTTGCTGATTGCTTTGTTGAATCGGCGATTGTAAAACCTACTATTTACTTCTACCATCATCTCAAGTAACCCATGAAAAAATGAAATGTTAGATAAACAGGACCAGAAAAAATGATTGTAAAATAATGATTGTAGAATCACTCAAACATTCTTTCCTAACGTGATATTCAATTTTCACGTTCATTCATGTTCCTTAGCTTTTTATACACGAGAGAAAATTATTACACTGCTTGCCGGAACATAAAATTTACGATGTAGTTTTTTTAGCTAACACAAAAGTATTCTAACAACATTGTATTTCATATATATTTTAAACGTGCGATTAGTAAGTCCGACAAATTCACCAGTTTCATTTTGTTTTGAAATAATAGTTCAGGTAATAACGCTTCCACGTCCTGTTCCATGCATAAAAGTTATGCACAACATGGAAATAGGGTCCCTAAAGAATGCCCAACTGCGCGTAGAGAAAAAAGAGTTTGAATAAAAGTTATTATTCAATCCTCTCGAAATTTACAGATGGACTCCTAACAACGTATTTATAATATATAATATGATCACTGCATGTACTTTTATAAATGCAATTTTGTTTCTTGCATTTTATTATATTTTTTTTTATTTGGATGAGAATGCATGTTTAATCCTCCTCTTTTGACTGACGATCTCTCTCCGTCTCCATACTCAAATCGGTGGGGACATCTTCATAGTCGTCATCGGCAGTGATGAAGGCAGTACTGGGCTCGGATTTGACTGTGAGGGAAACCGGGGAAAGTTGAGGTTTTGGCCGATGACCACCTCTGCTATCTACTCCGTCATTATCTTGATGGTGGTGATGGGAAGGGGATGACTTGGTTGTCAGGGACATGGGTGACTCCTGTGGATGACCGTTGATGGAGTCATAATCACCGTTTTCATAAGAATCCCCACCTGGAGCACCACTAGAGGATGTGGACGAAGTGGAGGATGGAGAAGCAGAGCAGTTCTTCGTTGTGAGAGAAACGGGAGAGCTTTGCTGTCGGTGGCCAAGCATGGACAACTTGCTTTCATAGTCATCGGATGCGGACTCTCTGCCATAACCCATTGACTCAGATTTCACTGTGAGTGAGACGGGAGAGTTGTGCTGCTGTTGTTGATGATGATGACTGAGCAACGAGTACTTGGAGTCGTAGTCGTTGTTTCCGTTGCTTCCATTCTCATTCCCATACGATGTTGTATCGGATTTCACTGAGAGTGACATGGGAGAGTTCTGCTGGTGGCGGAGCATCGAAATGTTTTTAATGCTTTTTAGCTCACCAGGATTACGCAAGAACCTGTAAAAAAACAGAGGGAACATGTTATATTATATCCATCTTTGGAGAGAAAGCTACAAAACAACACATTAAAGTTGTCAACTTACTGATAACAATGACGCTCTCCTTGAACTTTACGTAAGATGTTCACACGATAGTAGTAGCGAAGAGCTCTGGACATTTTATCGTAATTCATGGACAAATGATTCTTTTGAATTCCCCAAAGACGGGCCAAACCGGGTGGATCCACAATTTTGAAAATTCCAGTGTCTACATTCTTCCAAGCAATGAAGTTGCTGTATCTCTGGGCTGGATCGTTTAAAAGCTGTTGCAAAAAGTCCCACAACAGTCTTCCATCTACAAAAGGGTGAAAAAGATATATATTAGCAAACGTCCAATATATATTTCCGCTCATGTTGGTGCAAACCTCAAAAGGAAATTTCAGTTGTTGGAACTTACTATTGTTGTACTCTCCAGCTTCAGCCGTTCCTGCTGCTCCATTGGTGAGTTTAGACCCCGGTGAAAAAGACGACTTGGCAGTGACATTCGCGGCTCCATTTCCGTTGGAATTAGCAGCAATGGTGGATGCACCATTGGAGGCTCCATTTGTGGAGTTGGAATGATGATGAGAGTGATGATGGTGATGTCCACCATTTGCACTGTGATTGTTTGTAGAGTTGGAGTGGGATGGAGGTGGACTCATAGACTGAATGGGTGGTGATCTTTCCGGACTTTCTCCAACGCTGTCATATTCTGAGTCATCGGACGGTGGTCCCCCAGAGCCAGTTGAGGAGGATGCGGATGACAGGTGCTGGCTGGTTTGCCCATTTCCATGATCTTGTGGGCTGCCAGCTTGACCATCAAGGGATGGGGCAGGGCTCAGCGTAACAGAGGTCGTGGCTTGCTGTTGTTGAGCAGCTGCATACTGTTGCAAATCTGTGATGGACCACGTGACTCCCTTCCCATTAACTCCAAGCTGAGGGATGCGAAGTGAGGACGGTGTGTGAGGCGTCAGTGGAGAATCTCCAGACGTCATGAGCAACTGCAGGGCGTTGTGAATCACATCCCCTGAACATGGAGCTCTTGATTCAAGGTCTGCCTTTGTCAACAAGCAAAGTGCTTTGCCTATGAAAAGAAAAAGGAAAAGCTTAAGCATCACATATGAAATAGTTATGATGAGCTATGTATATATATATATGCTGTTTCTATCATAATAATAAATATATGCACAAGGTTAAATGATGCTTGCTTCCAAAGTTCAAAGAAACATCAACCAAGGATGAAGATGAGGCGAAGTGGTAGTTTTGAAAGTATTATTAGCAATGATTACGTTTGCTCTTTTTCTTTGAACAATTTGAAGAAAACTTTTTATTGTCACACTTCCCCTCTCAGTCAGTTCATTACGGTGATCATGCAAAGCACAAGGGTGTCGACAACTTAAGGGGAAATTGAAGATTGAACCAAGCATAAACATCACATTGGTCCGATGCCTTGCTTCGTGCTGGATGCATGGCTTCCTGCAGAAAAATTCTCTGGGAACGCAACGGAAGAGGAATCACACTCACATGCTCATCATCATCATCATCATCATCACGACCACGAACAGCATTACCACGTCTTTCTGTCTTTAGCTCTCAAGTCTTTCATTTGAACAAACGTGTGTGTTCACATCTTGGTTGTATGTATTTCCATGTGAAAAACCACTTGTAATCTGCATCACATCAACTTAGACTCTCATCACGTATATAAACTCATCGCGTTGATGATGATATTGCGTATTGTTCACATTTTGTTTAAACCTATGCCTGTCTTTTACTTGAGTGGAGAACAAACGTCCAACAATTTCACATTTCTCTTTTTTCTATTCTTTACTTCTTTCCATGCAAAGATATCCGGTCTGTTCTGGTGACTGAGCATGCAGTTGTGGATGTCTAAGCTAAGCTATAACGAGACAAGAAGATGATGACTGTTACTACCTGTACCAGGAGCATTTAAGAAGTATGTATCTCCACCTTCACATCACATCAAAACTAACACAATATTTCTTTTGAGAGGGACAGAAATGAAAAACGCCCATGTGGCATTGTACACTAATGCCTACTCCATTTAAGAAACATTTTCGGTAAAGAATGAAATTCTTTTGTATAAGAAAAAAACCCTCTTTGTTGCATAAAAACCTCATGATTGTCCTACCCAGAGTCCTTTTCCAGCAGAAGATAACCTTGACTTCGTTGCAATGTCAAAAAATGTATGCTCCTAACTTAAGTAAAAGTGTTACTGACAAAGACACTGACATGCAAGGACTGCAGAGTCCTTAACTTACCGTTCATCTGAAATCGGTCCATATCAAAGGATGGCAGGTCAAATTCTCTCTCACACCATTGCAAAAATACGCCGACATCATCCCTGTTCCAAAGACGAGGATCGCTGGCTGCTAGTTCCATATAAAAAGGAAAAGATCAAATGTTAGCTTCATCCTTTTGTCTCAGTGTTTATCAAACCAATGGAGTGGGTGAGTAGATAATTGCTTACCTAATCTGATTGGAATTGTTGTTTTTATATCATATGCAAACGGCAATTGTTGCTGAATGGGGGAGGATAAACTGCTAGCGGCAGCAGCTGCTGCTGCTCTTGTGAATGCGGCGGCGGCGGCTGAAACAGCAGCTGCCTGAGACGATTGAGGGGGTGGAGGTCCTCCTGCTGCGTTTGCCATGGCTTGAGAGTGGTGATGAGATGATGGAGGTCCCAATGGGTTATATCTCCATAAAAGTTCTGGACTGAAGGGGAGTGGAAGTGGAAGACGCTCCATTCCGACGAGGCTCAAAGGTGGAACCTTCATCATTGAAATTCTGTTTCTTTTAAAAACTTCCTCAACTAACTGTCAACTGGTTTGTCGTCAAGACTGACTGACTGAGAGCTCCTTTCGCGTATCACAAATTTTGTTTCAACTCTTCTTCCAGGATTTCTGTAAAATCAACGAAAAATTAGAAATCAGTTTGAAGGAAAAAGCAAACACAAGGTACAAACAAATCACGGCCATTGGCAATACACGCATGACATATTTGCATCAAAGCAAAGCAAATAGTTAAAAAGCCCTTTAAGCAGAAAGTATCGTAAATACTTCTGAGCTTCAAGAAACAGCCTCTGATGTAGTGTTCCACTCCATTTCCATTTACACACTTTCCAAAAACTTTATCAAAAACATTTGAAAGCGTTTTAAATAATAAACGGTTGTGTACGACAAGCAATCGAGAAGGTACTACTACTATGCTACAGGTTTCAACATTACAAAACCGTAGGATGATAAACTGCGTGAATATGAACATTGAATGATTTTCCCCTGAAATATTTGGAACGATGGGGAAAGTGGAAAAGCAATAGGATTATCCTTTCATGAACAAAGTGTGGACGAGAGGTAGGCATAAACAGAGTAAATGAAACGAAAATGCTTGGCTATCTATACCACATTTTTTAGGTTGTACAATGCCCATGGTTCAGAATGTATGTGAGTGTAAGTAGAAAGTGAATGCATAAATGTGATGTAATGGCCTTTCGTGGAATGAAAAGTTACTATAATGCAGTAATATTGTTTAATGGGGATTCAACGGAGTTTCATTCGCTTCGTCGACCAAAACACCATTATATCATCATGCATGCCTCTGCTCTTTTTTTTGGGTTGCCTCTCATACTCATACGCGGAGAAAACGTTGGCTTGGCCAGAATAAAAACAGTAAAGAGCTCTAAGAAGCAGCAATATAGGAGAGGAGCGACAGCGAGCACCAGCATTTCTATATTGATCCCGGAAACGGTGGGCTCTGCTGGGGCCGGAAGGAAGAAGAGAACTGCTGTGATCGTGCTTGTACAACTACTTCTATGGCTGGTACTATACTGCTGCTGACTCTTTTCTGCTGAGATTTGAGAGGAAAAAATGTAAAGTGGAACTCCATCTCCCCGAGATCAGTCAGCGTTGTGTATTACACTAGAGCAGCAGGATATACATGTACTCCTATAGACGTAAACTGTACAAGCATTCCCATCCAACTGAAGTGTTCTCTTTTTGCCAGCTTGCAGCAGCCTGTCTGCCTTCCTCGTGGCCATGGCCAAGTCAGTTGGCAAGTGGAACTACAAAACTGTGAATGAGTCTGCTGAGCTTAGGCCACCGATATCATATTATATTGGTGCTCTACTCTGGTGGAGGAAGCAAAGAGAAATTTTCTTTTGGCAACGGACGCAGCAGGGAAAGTAGGAGAAGAGCAAGGAACGAGGAGAAAAGAGAGAGAGCACATGTTCCGGCCGACTTCCGGGTTTCTCATCCTCTACGAAATTCACGAGAGAAAAGAGAACGCAAAGGAGAGCAGGGTATAGAGACCATTCCAAATATAAAGTTATGGGAAGCCCTTTTCTCTCTATCTAGCTCTACTATAGCTGGCTTCAATTCGCAACTTTATAATATACACATTACTACTGTTACAAATGTGCTACAAGAGTGAAGAAAAAACACATAAGGATCATGATGATGACGATGGTGATGATGATGATGATGAGCAGGAAAAAGGATGATGATGGAATATGGAGTAATAGATGAGACTCTGTATAGCACCCATATAATGTACATTTACAGCATAGATTCATCAACTTCTTTTTTTCTGGCTCCGTCAGCTTCCTTCCTCCATCCCCACCAACTCCCCACCCTAGAGCCCCTCTACTTCCTCCACCTCCCCTCCTTCGCTGTATTGATCCAACTTGCTTCCGCTCTTTCTTTCTCCGTTCCTCCTTCAGGTTCTGTCTTTTTGTCCTCTTTCTTCACTCTCCGTAAAAGTGCATCGCATACTTTTACTCTACTTCCACTTTTCCCAATTTTTGTTTGTGTGACTAGTTCGCCACCAGATTATGGATGGTCTCGCAATCCCATAAAAAACAGGAAACGAACAGAGTCAATGGAAAGCCGAGCTACTCAAAGAAATTAAGTCGTGTTTAGCCCATCTCATTCTCATCGTTGCAATAAAATCAGAATTGAAATGATTGACAGTACTCCCAAATGTACGTCAACCCATCTAACGTGCTAATCAAAGCAATCCACTCATGTGGCATTACCTAAGTATATTATTCCAGCGTTCTATTCTATTTAAAAGCATTGGCGAGCATGTTCCAAAACTTTGTAAACAGATATAGACGCTCTTTGAGTGTTTAGCCCGTTGTTTGCATCATCCTCGACATCACGTTACATATTGACTTGACACAAGGGAAGTGAAACCAAGCAAAGGAAGTTGGTTCGGTCGGTTTCTTTGGTTTGCCAATTCCCCATGCAAAACATGGACAACAAAAGGAGTGATCAAGGAGCTAGCGAAAGCTTTTCATGTTCCCCCTTAATTTTAACGCTTGTTGTGGTTGCAACCCAAATATTCTTCTAATATAAGTATAGCTTGCTGCTACTTCCATCTCTTTGCCTTATCTAATTAATAACGGGCAAACATGTCCATTTCGCTAAAGTAAATCTTGGCACATGTTGAAAATTGTAAGTGTTGCAATTAATATGATGATGGCAGCTCATATTAACTATGATACGGGATATGCGCTCATTTCATTATGTTGATGATCGTCGTCATCATCATGCCATCATCTACGATTTTAGCTATATTTTGTTGACAAAATGGTTTTTAACAAAGGATGGAGCTTTACTAGAGAAAAATCTGAGGCGTAGATAGAAAGCATAGCGCCACATGAGTTTACAAAGGAGATAAATCCAAAATTTAGCAAAACCCATCCAAGTTGCGTAGCTTTGCAGGAATACATAATATTCCTCAACTAACCTCTCCTCCGTCCCAATAGCTAACCACTTCCACTGAATTCATGCATTAAAATAATGTTTGCTCCCAGTTCGTTTTTTCTTATAAAATCCGTTCTATCTCTCTCTCTCTCAACCACTTCCTTTTTCTCCGGCAAAAAGGCCCTGCTCGCATAAAAATTTGAGGTAGCTCATTTCCTGCACGAATTTCGTCTGAAGGTGGCTTCACTGATAAATAATTCAGAGTCATTACTTATTAAAATCAAGTTAATTAAATGGGAAGGGACACAATGAGGCTTAATAACATTGCTCATCCTTCCCATAATAATACTGCCACGTGTTTCGAAATCCACACGCATTCAAAACATCATAGTGGCTCTCTCAACTAAAGTTTGAAGCGAATCCCATTTCGATAAAAACAAATAATTTCGTACTCCAAACAAGTGATAATAATGCAGATGGCTGGTGGGAACTGCGTTTGTATGCCCCATTGTTTATTTCTTTAATGAGGACGCTTATGAGTGTAGCCGTTGCTCAAAATTTCATTTAGTTCCAAAGCGCTATACTTATATGCACTGGAGCGATCAAATAGCAGCAGCACATTCTTTCGGCTTTTTCTCCCTTTTCTTTCCCTACTCAATGGGAATCCAACATTTCACTTAAGTTTAGGGAATCCATTTCATATACATAAATGGCGTGCGTGGCATTTAATAGCCGAAAGGGAAGTGAAGGGGGAACGGGAAAAGTGAGAAAGTGGAACAAAAATGTTCACATGTGGTTTCATATTCATTGCGGAAGGAGCAAAGTAATGCCTGGCCTGGTCTCTCTGGCTGGATAGACAAGCACGTTAAAACGCTTACTATTACCAACACACTTTTCCTCCACACCAACTAACCGTTCCCATCCATCCAAACATGTACAAGAAAAAGTGTTAACAAAAAAGAGAAAAGTGGAAGCACACAACTAGCAACAACCGTGCTTCTCATTCATGTATCTTTGCATGCACACATTAAAACACGTAGTCGCTGCTTCCGTACTTTCTCCAAAAAAACAGTACAAGTGCTCCAGTAATCCTTCCCTTTTCGTCAACCTTTATCCCATCACTTATTTCCTTTTTCTCCACTAACACAAAACGTACGTAAAGTAAGTACTTCAGCATTGAGCTATAACTTTTTTGCAATATTTATGCACAGCCTTCTATTTTCTCCACTCATATACATATATATGTTTGTCTTCATGTACAGTCACAGTTATTGTGGACAAGAAGTCTCTATTTTTCGTTTGTGGTGCTTGCATTGCATTATAAATCTAATGGGTATGACTCAGAAACCCAACGCATACATGCATTCGTAATGCTACCACTTTGCGCTTGATTATTATTTTCTCCTGTGTTTAAAAAAAGGAAAGAAAGCAACCAAATGTTTACTCATTTCATTTGCTCCCTTTTCGGGTTTCATTTACTTTTCGCAATACCCTAGTTTACGGTAAAGCAGGATTTCTTTCAAATCCTTCCATTTTGCGTTTACAGAACGTATCGGAATGTTCAGTAGGTATTTTTCATTAGATGACATGCCTAAGTAAAGGACAACATAATCACTAACCAATTTTTTGCCAAAAAAAATCGACAGTTTGAGTTTTCCCTAAAAATCCTCTATTTTTCGCTTGGGTAATACGTATTTGTGTGCTACATATAAAGTACACGAATGACATTATTCCAGTTTTCTCTTTGAGCCCACTTGCAGCAGTGTAGAAATGGTGTTCTATTAAAAATGCACAGTGTCTCTGGTCTTAAGCACGTACATTATGCATAACTGTCATATACGAGGAATATTACCGTTTTCCATATTATGTGTGTGTGTATTGTCAAGTGTAATCACATCCTGTTCTGTCTTCGTCTTAAAATGTTGTGTATATGTCGCTCATCGACTTTTTTTTACTTTGGAAAATATATCGTGTCCTCCACAAAATGCATAAATAGCGCAAAAAAATGAAGGAAATCATGTAATGTGCGTCTTTTGTTTGATGACACCGGCACAACAACGGGAATAAAAATTCATGTACAAAATATGCTACAGAAAATAGAAAACAAGACTTGACTGTTTTTTGTTTTGCATAAACTCCACAAAATAACAGCGGGTGACTCGCACAAATATAGCACGCATTTCTCCCTCACACACAAGTCAAAAGAGTTTTGACTATTTTACATCGATACGATACACACGCGTGACTGTTGTTTTCATCCTCCATTATTATTACAACGGGAGTGCCGAGTTGTTCGATTCCCAGGAATGAAAAGGGGAGCACAATTTCCGATTCCTTATTTCTCCAGAAAGTAACTGGGCTCAGTTAACTTGGAGCATTATCTTGTAATATTAAGCGAGTTCTATTGAGTTTTTGTTTGTAAAAGGCTACTTCACCAGCCTGAAACATATCCCAGGGAAAAACGTCATCAGCAACAACTACCCACGTTCTTTTCTTTTTATAAAGGCTTTAGCCAAGCATGATGTCCCAACAGTTGCCATATACATAGCTTCCTGTTTGTGTACATGTGTCTGTCTGGGTGGAAAAGGAAGGCTAGGCAAAGGAAGGCACCGACATGGAAAAAAATCGGAACAGGAAATTTCCAAGAAGAGAAAATTCCCTTGTACTTGTAATGGTAATAACGGCAGTTGACAGTGATAATCTTGAAACGGAAATGAATCGAGGAAATAAGCCAACTACGCGGACAACATACAGTACTCCTTCCTACCCAAAAGATATACATAGCGAAATAAGTCTACCAGTTGACGCTATAGGAGTGTTTAGCCGTCATGATAGGGAGAGATGTAAACATGTTGAATGGCAAATGGCAAGATGAGTGTGGAGCAGACAAATGTGTATCAGTTTTTCTTCGTCGTCCTCCTTCATTCAGGAATGGCAAACAGCGCTGCTACTACACTCCGATTCGGAGTGCGCAAAATAAATGGAATGAGAATTGTGCAGAGGCTGGAACACAATGGAAAGGGAACCAGCCAGCCTCAACTTAATAATATAGAGCTTCACATTTCCTCCCCAGGAAATAGTGAGAGCATGTATGGAACGGAGAAAATGATGAAAGTGGGTATTCTGGTTGATCAACTCTTACGCACATATGACTTGCATTAATAATAAATATATCAGATTTACGCTTCCCTACGAGATTTCTCGACAGCCTTCATTTTTATAGTGCGCCTATCAATAAAGGAAGATGGAGGAAGAGGAGAGAGGAACAACAATCTAAATAAGTCAATCCCATCCATTCCATTATGACGAAGAAGATGGAAAGGGGAAAAATTATAGAAATTGGGCCAAAGAGTCAAACCAAGAGTAAAAACTGAGGAATGAGAGAAGAGAGGGGAAGAAGAAGATCTACGTACATACATAATATAATGTGAGTGAATTGTTGTGTGAACTTAACATGTTCCTTGATCATCTCAGCTCTCAGTCAGTCAGTCAGCTTTAGCAAGTCTCTGAAGAAAAAAACTTCATCCTGGGTCTAACCATGTAATAATGTAATAGCCGAGAAGAGTAGCAAGCAACGGAGCGGACGGAGCAAAAGATGACGAAAAAAGAATGAAGCAAACAAGGAAAACCAAGAGGCAAAAGATTTTTCAGAAGTCTAAAGGATGTGTGGTAACACTATCAGTAGTAGCACACTACTACCAGCTACAGGGATGTGATGAAGTAATGGCCATAATACAACAGTACAAGTGTAACTTTTTCTTCGTTCAGAAACGGTACTTACTAACGGATATCTTCAAACCATTTTTCAGAAGGAGCTAAAGGAAGCTGGCTGCTAGCATTGAAGAGAAAGAAGGAAAAAAGGGGAAAATATTAGAGCAGAACATGACAAGGATCTCCTCTTTTTTCTATCATTTTTTTTGGCTGCCTCTGAGGAAATCAAAATATTATTATGCTACTTGCATTATATGGTGATCGATACACACACATTTATAATGGATAGTTGTAATAGCAGCGGTTAAGTTAAGTTTTATCCGCTGATTAAGACTAGCACAATCAAAGTCTTATTTATCATTCTTAAATTTTTGATGGCTGAATGGAGTTTGTCTGCATTCCTAGCTTCACAACTAACAACAAATCTGAAGGAAGAAAAGGGGAAGATTCAACACGGTCCGAATGAAGACGATATAGATTTGAGACAAGGAAGAAAAATTGGCAGGTTAATAGGTACAAACAGGAACGCTTTGAGGAATGCAATGGAATGCAATAGCTGTTTTTCTTCAAACATGAAAGGGTTATCATAATATCATTCATTGTTGCAGCTGTGCGGTAGTGGTAATCCTATATTGCATATTATATCATGGCACAAGAAAATCTAATCACATAATGTAGCTCTCATTCACACCTTCGTGGTTTTCGAATGAGTAATGGTTGGTGATGAAGCTGATGATAACGATGCGTATGAAAGATAAATCCTTATAGTTGGTTTGGCGTCTCTTGTTGCATTATTGGAGTCTTACCATGCATGCTATTGCTATATTGGTTCATATCTGCCGACGGTAAAATGATGATGATGATGATAGTGATAATGATTATGCAATATGCAGCAGACACAAACAGAGTGAGTGGGAAATGGGAACACAAAGTGGCAAGAAGGAGAGGAGGAAGCCACAAAATGACAAGACTTTTTTCACTCAATCTTGTTATAAAAAATCCAGAGGCCTTTGCATTTTCCTTAAAATCAGTGCACTTGTCACCCAACAACTCATCTTTTCAAATCAGGAACAGGTGACGAATCGTGAGTGAGTTTGTATGCACTATCATTTCTGTATCATCGAACGATCTTTTGAGTATAAAAAAATATAGTATGCTTCTTTTGAAATCTGCTGTAGAGGGAATACAATAAATGTCTTTACTCTAATTAGAGTGGCTTACAACAGAATGGGTTGAGATGTTACGTAACATCATTCTCCATTTTGTACAAGATACACTATTATTAAAAAGAGTGCGTAAAGGGTGACTTTTGTGTGAGGGAGTTGGAGACACGACACGAGGACGATAGGGAGCCCAGAAAATAAGTGCTCGTAATAATACAGATAGATATACAAAGTATGTTTGAGCTCCATTGTTTACAAGACGGAATGCAATTTTCTTGCTGCAATTTGCATGAATGAAATACTCAGCAAGCATGCAATATTCCATAATGACATCGATGATGTATATGCCATTGTTGTTGTAATATAACAGAGGAACTCTTCATATTGTTGAATGCAAACTTGCGTGGTACAAATTTCAGTCCCTAAATAACGTGCATTTACATCTTGTATATTGTATAACGAATTTACAATTTAATTCGCTTCACACGCCGCTATAATCCCACTGAATTACACAATCATTTCTTACAGATTGCAGTCCTACCGGTTGAAATTATCTCTCGTGTGAATTGCGCTTTGTTGGCTATACTTCAAATGAGAGTTATTCATTGCATTTTTCAGTGTGCGGCTCCCAAACAAAAAACTTGTCATCCCAAAATATTGGCAATAGCGTATCATTGATTTTTAAATTAAAAAAAAAAGCATCTCAAATTAATTCTTCCAGGTTGCAACAAAATACGATCCATCCGCTACAATCACTGACTACTTGAGTGTAGGAATACGAATTATACGCAACAACATCTTCAATCGATTGATAGCCATCCGAAATACGACATGGTTGTGCAAGATTGGATATGCAGCAAAAAATTATGTCACAAGAGCAGAGCCCATTATAGGAAGAAAGAAGGAAGCTGGCGAGAAGTACGAAAACGTTGGATATTATTGTGTGGGTTGATAAATATTGTTATGCATTTAGGACAGAGAGGACAAATATGCATACAAAAACTAAACGACATGAACCAATGCACTAAAGTATGATTTTCAGTGATAACAACAGATAAAGAGTTACAGGACACATAATGCACAGTCAAGTGTAGTGAAGCAGTAAGGAACGTAAAGTTCCTATATACATTACAATGTGTAGTAGTACTATAGTTGTTGCATGCACTACTAGTTAGTAATCGTAATCATGATGATCGTTATTGTCATCGTCAGTCCCTTGTCTGCATGCAGTCTGCTTTAGCTCACTGTTGTGAGTACACCACGTTGAGGAATGAAAAAATTAAGCACTGTGTGCTCAATTGGTTTTTATTAGAGCTGGTTGCATTACTTACTGATGATGATGATGATGATGATGGTGGCAGTGGTGTGGTGGTGGCGCAATAAGCAAGACTGAAAAGTAAGTAGGCTGCGAAGGAACCAACTTCCGGCAAAACGCTGCCGGAAGCCAGAGCACGCCACACACATCTAACACATTCGATTCTTGATGTGTTTCATCAAAGTAGCTGCAACTCCTTAATGTATGTAGAATTCCACTGAATTCATTTCGTAAGAAGTTGTTAATACACATATGAGAATGTTCTTATTTTGCTCCCTCGTCTTCTTCCCCTCCACAGAGTTTTAAGAAGCCTTAGTTAAATTACTGCTAGCTGCTTAGCTATCTTTCTATTATCCACAGCCAAGAGATATAAAGTGTACAGTACTTTTTGGTGAAGTAATGTAACGTTACTCTTTCCTTTCTCCTCTCTTCCCTGCATTTTTCATCCTCTTATTTGTATTTACTTTATTTTGAGAGCCATGCCTGATTCCAAAGATATATTTTTGGATGGCTTAAATGCTAGTGGTGGAAGGAAGAAAGGAAGTTGATTGCTACATGATTTTCTAGATACTTGCATCAAACGTAAGTAAACACGACGTACTGTTGTATCTGTCACTTTTGATGTAAGATGTACCATCAAAGCCTTCCTTGTAAGTGGAGGAGATGAACTGAATGTGAGTTGTAACGACAACACAACATATAAAAAAAAGAGACGAAAATGGAATGGATTACATGTGATAAATCTAAAAGTATTCATATAGTGATCCGATACCGTTAGAGCATAGAGCATGCGAATTTTGCACATGGCATACCTTCCTTAAGTATGTATATTAGGTATATCCGCAACTGGCAACGTGATTCAATTGGATTCAACGACAAGTCGTCTACGATACATAATTATTCACATAAAAAGCTTTATGATGAATACATCTTCCCTTTGGTAAACAATGAACACAAAGCGTGGAGCGGCATGGGATGATGGCAATGCGTGGAAAGAGCATAAAACATGATGGTGATCTACTACTACTACTTCGCCGTGAGTGACTGATTGCCAGTGAATGACTGCGACTCACTTCGACCGGCTGTCTTTCAAGGCTTCCTATTTTTTGCATACAACATTGTATCATGGCAGGTAGGACACGGACATCACGGTTTATCATTCTTACTATGCGCATGCATGGATTTTGGTTGCTCATAAATAAAGGAAAAGAAAAAGGAACGGATGAGGAAGCAGGAATTTAATTTTTTCTGCTTTTGTGTTGCAAGCAAGAGATTGGTGCAAAAAAAGGAAACACCAATTTCACAAAAAAAAAGTATGTAGTCTGCACTAAAGTAGTGGAGGGTGTTGCCAAAATGGTACAAATAACTTCATTCCCGGAAGAAATCTTCAGAGCTCAGTCTGATGATGAAGCTGTCTGGAGTTGAAGCTTAAGAGATGACGAGCTTTATCAGAGTATCTCTTACTCTCCAATATTTCCCCTTTTTCTCATACACGGTGATTGCAAAAAATAACCAGGTCTATTTTCGAATGGAAGTAAAAAGTGATTGTCTCTCATTAAAAGCTTATATAAAAGGAGAAATAAATGGGTTAAGAGTTGCATTAAGGAACTACAGTTCAACTATTTCCTTGTTACGGAAGCCCAAGATTATTTGTGTGCTCTTCCATATACTTAGTGTATAAACAGAGCTCACCTTGGAATCCATTTCACAGACTGTTGAGCAAACCAAATGTCAGGAAAAAAAAGTCTCACGCTTTTTTGTATTTCACATTATTGTATGCGTCTCCTGAGAATATGTGTCTACGTAATCTTAATTGCTGTAGCACAGTTAATCCAATCAAATGCAGATTGGTTATGGCAAACAAGTGAAATGTAATATCACAAGCTGAGAGCACTAAAAAGTATATCAGGTGCAAGTGTATTAGAAACAGACGGTGAATAAATCACCACGTGTGTGCTTTATGAAAGGAAATGATGATGAATGAGGCACGATTTTTTGTGTGAGGATGTTTCGCAATTTTGTAACAGCAAAAAGGTATTTATTACCAGACTTTCATAGAAAACAGTTCCTACATTACGTAGATAAATGAGTTGTTTACTATACCACGTTTTTTGTGATGATTATAGCAACAGTATTGAGCTTTGAGGTAAATTAGTTTTAAAGGAGAACCATGACCAACTACAAATGTTTACATGGATTTAATAATAAGAAGCGTGAATACAAATGTGTGAGTGATCGCATTTGATACTTATCACTTTACCGCATTGTATCACTATCGAAAATGCGCTTTGCCACAAGTGGTTGCTTAATGCGTCAGTCAGTTTCCTAAAGATCTTACAGAGTCAATATTACACCCTTCATGTATGAATGTATGAGTTGTGCCTACGATTAGCAGAGCAGCATTTTCAGAAAGCCCAAGTGATTATGCAACTGCTACATAAAGTGTAGTCGAAAATGTGCAAGGAATCATGGTTCTTGATGATTGTTGTTTTTATACTAAAATTAGGTAATAATAATATGTAGTTCATGAAGATGGTCATGTGTGTAGCTACAACTAATATTATGGTAAAGTGAGTAACAGGATTTTTGGAGCACAAGCCACCATGCATTAAATAAATGCATGCGTGAGTGTGCATCAGGAAACAAAACATTTTGTGCATTCTTATGCTCCGCAGCAAGAGGAAAGATGCACTTTCAGATTGTGGGGATGCCTAAAAGTATTCACCTAGTAGTGTTGTAGCAAAAATTCTCTTTACTTTATAGCACAATCTAGTATCAGCTTTTCCTCTAGTTTTGATGAGCACAATGATGGTTTGAAATGCACGTGCTAGTTCGTATTCGCTGATGAATAGAAGAAAGAGCAGCAGATTGTTGAGATGGATACAAAATAATTCTTTGCTGAAATGTTTAGCCCATTAAAGACATTCTTTTCATCGCCACCAGCTCATCTTCTTCTTCCGTATTGAATCACGGTATTAAAATCCTGTATATTGCATTCACGGTAGGGAAGGAACGCATGAAGTAGGAACAGAGATGATGAGGATGATAAAAACTACGCACACCTGATATAGCGCAATATGCATATAAATATGTAATGCATAGAAATGGGCTTGCTTGCATGCATACTGTATGAATACCATGTGTACGGTAAACAGAAAACGGAATCATTTCCCGTATAATCTGTTAATCCTAACGTATAAAAATGTTAGTGTGGCTGTGTGTAGCTAATGTATGAAATAATAGGTGTATGAAATGAATGCATGCTCACTCTGCCATGCTGCCTTTGCTTGTCTACTACCCATGCAGTAAATAAAAACTGTTTTGTTTGACCTTGGCTTTACCATGTACAGCTTAAAAAACTGACTCATTCATTAAAATTAGTTCCCGGAGACAAATCGCAAAGTAGTTTTACATGAATATTTAACTATCCTTTTGATTTGCATGTGCATATATGAATGTGTGTGTTTGTTTCTCTAATTATTATTGCTCTTATCCTCGTCCTGACGCACTTTTCCTGCTTAAAACCTCCGTATTATCTGTAATCATTGTGAATTTAAATTCCACATGTGTTTCACGACGTGTTTACACTAACTTCATTTCCTTATCATGATGAATGGAAAAAAGATATTGCAGCCAACTTGTCGTCTTCGTCATTCTCACTAAACTTGTGCTTCCTGATTTTTCATGGCTGGTCTGTGTAATGTGCTATAAATAAGTTTTCGCTCTGTTTCACAGATCATGTTAATGCGTAAATTAGATTCAAATGAGTCGTCAAAAATTTAAGCCTTGGTGACATTTAATCGCTGCTATTTTTTCTGTTGATAAGTGTATGATTAAGGAAGAACAGCAATTTTAACGTTTTTTTCCGGTGCTTATAAAATTCACCCCTTGCTATTAAAAGAGTGGTTACTATTTTTGTGCAAAACGAAAACTTTTCTGCTAGACCTTTTAATAAATCTGAACCTGGAAAAAATGGCACAAGTGTTTGACTACCCATTTTCTTTTTTTTTAAAGCTGCTGCATCTCAAGATATTCATTAGCTCATTTGATTTAAAAGCCCACTCGTACTAATGTCCATCCTCCAAAGCAGTCCAAGTGCAATTAGCTTAAACAATGAGTGGTGGAACGTACTTACGGCATGTTTGCAACTTTTTAGGAGAAGTAGGAATAGGAAGAGAAGTTTGCTTTTATTATTATTACAACTCTGAAGACTATGCATACTTTTATACTCCATCGCGGTAGTAAAAACATGCTGAATCCCAAATAAAAAGACATAATGGATATTATGTAGTAAAATAGTGCATTTTATATTAGTCGTCCATGCCATGTGCTTCCATTTTTTGTGTCTTATAGACGGAGACGCTGAGATTATATGGATATCAACATAGTAGTAAAAATGTGTGTAGCTGGTGGTGCCGTTTTGTGACCTTGCACTCCAATCCACTCAACTCCACTCTCAAACAACAGTCACAAAAGCTGAGCAGACTGGCTGACTGACTTACTTGAACATCCACACACACAGATGATATAACCCATAAAAGTAGTAGCATGCCTACAGTTACGCTCTACAGTAATATTGTCTTTTCATTCCTCACCAGATAGGAATTTGCTTTGCTGTACATACGCATTCAAAAGAAGCAAGCACGCTGCCTGGTTTGCAGCTCCTCTCTTGCTCTTTTTTGCATGCTCTTTTGCAGCCATTCTATATAGGTAATGCTATGTGCACGAATATAAGAATCGCTTCCTGGTTTGGTTCCCCTTCACATCACACACACATACATACATACTCGATTGTACTTACACTGGGCTAATATTCGTACACTTGGGCTTTTAGCGAAAATGTACGCCTTCGCAATAATATAATCATCATATTGCCACATGCATTACGCCACTTAGCGATCCCGACCACATACTACGTTTTTCATGCTGAAATAATATTGGGAAGCAAGGCCTATACCACTCTGGGTTACAATGCTACTCTCTGTATGTATGCAAAACCAAACAAAAATAGAGGAAATACTTGACTAGGATGTTTATATAAGTAGTTACTCTACATAAAACAATTTTACTGACACAAAAAAACCAAGTGATATAAAAGGTGTATCTTTGAATGTAGCCCACGCTGCTTCTATAAGACTAAGAATGTATTTTTGGCGTGCTTTTTTACCAACTGTACCATCATAAAAGAGATATAAAGTACACACATTTTTCCCCTATTGCTCCTTTTCTTGCATGCATTATTGATTTGCTGGCTGAACCATTTTACGACTCGCTTAGAAAGACCTAGTCACACTGACACACACAAACATAATTAACGCGCAAAGATGTAAATGCAAGATTCCTCTAAATACATACATGCTCAGCAGTTAGTTAACATGTGCGTGCTTGTAACACTGTAATGTATGTGTGCACACGGTTTACTTGAGGCATGCCATTTTGCCGTGTTCTCTCTTCACTTGAATCCAAAAAAGAAGTCCTAAAAATCATTCTTACTTCCCTCTTCCTGGATTCTTGTGGTGGCTCACAACTTTAGCTTAAAGGGCCAACAAGCATGAACCACTCGATCCAACCCAAATGAACTAATTTCATACACAACCAGGATTAGTCATAGGCAGCATTATCAACGATAAGGATAACATAATAAAATTTTATTTTAGTGAACTGTGTTATGAATGTCCTCTTGTTCTAAATGCTTCCATTCTACCTCATTGATTTTCCTTTGATCATATCATCATGGATATGGGAGCAATTACGATTAAAAGTTAAACGGTGGTGAAAATAAGGAATATTATGGAGTCATCCAGCAGCGATAGGTGCTAACTCAATAACTCTCATTGATAAACAGTCATAACACATGGTAATAATTAGTCCTTTTACTACGCATAAGCAAAATTTATCTATTGATGATAGCGTGGTAATTTTAACGAGTGAACGGCAGCCCATTTGATTAAAAGTATATTTTCCAAATGAAAGATGAGAATTGCGAACCAGGAAATTGGTTTTTATATTCCACATTGCCAGTTAAAAGCTATCGCTATCACTCCCGTCATATGTTATGAACACGTATACGGAACCAAAAAATGAACGATTCCAAAGAGGGTGATGATGATAAAGTAAATAAATAAAATCCACACCCACATTTTTTTCTTTAGCATAAGAGTCTGTCACCAGTGCAAATTCGTAAACGACGTGTTGACTAAATCGGATTGAAGCATTCAGGTTGGCTGAATGCATGCATTCTGTTCCTTTAGTTCTAATAATTTATGGACATTTGAATGCAACAAAACGCGTAACACAATTTGGCTCTAGTGACATCATTCCCCATCACAATATTTTTTTATGAAGTAGTGAAATATTCAATATTCGAGTGAGCAAAAAAACGAAAGAAATAAAAACCGACAACTTATGTAAATACTTAAACACGATTATCACTTCCCATACACATATACTTTGATATGCTATTCCGTCACGTTGGCACACAAAACAGCAATGGTTTACTTTGTTCAGCCACATTTATTCGGTTGTTCACATTTACATAGAATGTGATATCACGGTTTTAAAATAGAGATAGAGAGGAAAAAAGTTTGGAATTGATCAAGAAGATGCGATGAGATGGGTGGGTAGAAGAATGAAGAAGAAGCATGCATAATGTCTATCCATTCATCATTGTTGTTCCTATTTATCAGCTTTGCTCCATTTTTCAATTCGACTTTTTTAAAGAGCACCAACCAACCAACCAACCAGTACAAAGATCGCTACGATTTTTGTTCCTTGTAAATACACACTTAATTATCTGTGCATGCTTTTTTCCTTGCAAATGTTGATAATATAATAATACGCTTCTTGTGTGAATCTCATGTTGGTACAGCTTTTTAAATAATGTGCAACGGATAACTGCGGAACAAACATGTTTATCTGGGAAGACATTCGCTCATTTTTTTTCAACATCTTCCGTGTGTTTAGTACTGTTTTAATGATAAACATTACTCTTTGCCTGGAATAAAGTTCTTTGCCTTTTAAATTGATAACGTGCACATGCACCCATAATTACTGCTTCGAACATTGAATTGACCCGATTTATGTTGAGCAAAAGTTATGAATGTGACCATTCACAAATGGTGAATGCATTCAAGTATTCATAATTGTTTTGACAACCCCATAAATTCAGTTGTATGTCACGATTAAATGCATTGTTTTCAAATAAAACCTGACGGCTTTACTTGTTTCCTACACTTGTTGTTGTGAAATGATGATGCTCGTATCTGATGATTAGCTTGAATTGGATTTTGATTTGATAATTTCGAATTTGTGTACACAAACATAAACTCGGACTCTCCTTGAATTGTACTTCCTGGAGGACAAGAGTTGTATTTACTCAAACTGAATTAAATACAAGTTTCCAAAGTACAGTTTTTATTGTTCATACCCCTGTCAACCAGTTTTATTTATTATTTTTTGTCACGAAAACTTTTATACTCAATTTCAATACAATGGAGTGGACTTGAATCATGGTGCGTGCCTTTGACTACTAATTTGTGACACTAATCATAACACCAGGAATAATAATTGTAATATAACAATTAATTAGCATACAATTATTTACTTATCATCACATCACAGTGACAAAATATTATTGCACTGCAGGCAAAGCCAAGTTGAAGGTCTTTTGCAGAAGTATGAGAGGGCGACAAAGAGAGAGATTAGGCATATCAAGCTAAAATATTCCACAGGGAAGCATAATATATATGATGTATGTGAGAGTACAGTGTGGTTACCTCGTGTGATTGATTGCATGCATCCTTCCATGAAATGCAAACCATACAACATCAACATTCATTTAATGTGGGTTGTTACATAGTTGCGTTTTTGTGACCTACTGCTACAACTCCTTCGTTTAACTCTATAATTATTATCAACACCAGCCTCGTCTGCTGCACTTGTTTCATCACCATGCAAAAACTCCTTAATTTATTCACTGGAGTGGGACACGTGTACATTTTTTTCATGCAAAACACATTTGTTATTTTGTTTTGGCATAACTAGTGCTGATCTGTGACAACTTTTCCCTTCTCAAATGTATGTTCAATGTTGTATATGCAACAGTGTTCCTGGATAACACCGTGGTAGGAATTAACTAGCGTAATCGATGATTTAAAACTTTAGCTGTAAAACAGCAACCACTTCACTATCACAATATTTGGCTTCCACATTGATTATTATGACGCATCGAAATTGAAAAAAATAATTATTATTAAAAATTCCACGAGAAATATTCCTTTTTCTATCCTTCAAATGTGTGTTCCTTCCCCAGGAAAACTGCAACACAGTTCACAGTATTGATTCCTCATGAAAACTGAACCTTCACAGGAAAAATGTATTTTCCATAAAACCAACCAGCTAGCCTATGTGAAACCAAACTAACAAAGGAAAACGCCGGCGAAGAAAGGAATTTGTGACCGAGTAAGGGAACAATTCATGGATTTCATCGTCAATATTATTGGTCATGCACTCATATACGATTACCTACTTTTGTCTCTTTTCCCTTCTCCTTTTAACTATTTCCCAATATATTTCAAATCCACACAATGGAGTGGACTAGACATAAAAATGTAACCGTAACGTAACACCACACCACACAGTTTACTGTGCACTGTTTTGTCAGCAATTGGAGAGCCCAAGAAATACCACTACTTTTTATACATAAAGTAAAAAATCAGTCTTAGAGACAAGTTGTAGGGGTAATGGATTGCACACGAAAAATGGAACTAGAGTGGATCCTGCCTGGAAAAAAAATACTGACAAAGAAAACCTATACGCTTCTACACACCATGTCAATGATGTTATAAAAGCTATGTGAAGGTTTCCGTTTCCACACAAGAACTTGACTGACAATCATACATGCATGGTGACTGACACAGCGTACATATGTACACAGCTTATTCCCAGGCAATTTTCTTGCATTAAAAGTTAGAAAGAACGAACTTCAATTCCTTTTCTAGCCCTAAAAGAAAACTGGATAATAGTAGTACCTACCTCATCATCACGGATACATGCCTACACGCATAACCTAGGGCCCTACAAGGACCATGTTTGTGTGTTGAAGCATGAAGAATACAATCTGTTTTAAAGAAATTCTCAGCCACCATACATATATATTGTATGTGTACTATAAAAGTGCATTGTGCACAAATGTATATACTTGTATTTTGTGAGACTGACTGAGCTGGAGACTTATTTTTTCCCTTATTGTTTCCTTTTCCTTTTTTCGTCCTTTCTTTAAAAAGAGTTCAAACATAAAGGAAGAATAGGGCTTGTATTAAATGTAAGTAACCATTCCATTGGCACTAGGTAAGTATGCATGCAAGTTCTTTCCGTCTTCTTCTTCTTTTAACTTCCCTTTGAGAAAAATAGAGAGGAGTACTGCAGGGCTAAAAAGGTCCACTTCAGAAACAGTGGAGATGAGGCGTACAAGTAAAAAATGTGAGTGAATGAATACAAAAGCTTAAAATGATCCCTTTTCTTCCCTTTTCCTTTATGTCCTGTTGTGGGTTTGTGTGATGATGAAACAGCATGCATTGCATGGACCTACATAAGTACCTGTGTGTGTTTGACTACTAGTATTACTGGTCCTACTACTGCACTTCCTGGAATCATTTTCTTGAGTTAAATTATGTTTCCCTTCCTTTTTTCTTTCGGGACGGACAGCAACCAAGGAATAAAATAAACCGTGAAGGTTTCTCGTCAACCATCTAAGGAACCCTTACTTTAGTGATACATAAGCCGGACAGTGATGATGATGATGATTATGATGAGTATGTTTTTACTCTCAAGTTGAATAGCTCGACTGTCGTTGTCGTCGGTGGTGGCGGCGACCCATCTTTTGTTGTTGGAGTTGGAGCTAGTAGTTGGTGGTGATAGCCAATAATACAAGAAAAGAACGAAGGAAACGAAAATGAATGCATTTGTGCCTTCATAGTTAGACTTTTATAGTTATATGTCTGCATTATTACATTTTTCCTCCCGTCCTTTTCATCGTTTGCTACCCACACCAACCTGAAATACTAACCCAGTGTTCAACCAACTTTTACAATGCTCATCATTACAACCATTATTAGTTATCAGTTTGTTATACACCACAAAATTCAGTAGCGATCGTTAGGACGAACACAGAGATATTCCTTTACCTTCCTTAATGAATGACTATCCCGAAGTCGACGGGATTACACCATTTTCATTTTCTACCCACACTTTATCCCATGCCTGCCCAATGTAATCCATGTTCTCAAATGTTATGCATTGCCTTTGGCATTATATGACATAGCTCGTTATGTATGACCGAAGACGCTTCCATGAAACAAATTTTCTCACTCATACTCGTCATACTCCAATTTTGAATGAATGCACTCTCAGCTAATCGCAGCTAAATACATGATCAAATAAATGACACAACGTATACACGGATAGAGTGGGTCAGTCCTAAAAATAAATACAATAGATAACAAAAGTATGACTGTAAAAACTTTGGCTTATACTGGAGCAGATCTGAGCTGCTATCAAACAGAATAAGTCACCATGTCTTTGAATATTACCAGCAAAGGTGTGACTATTGAAACTAGATTAAGAATTCAAAGAACCGTCCAGCATCAGAAGCTACTGGTCAATTCTATTGTATAACATGCGGATGTTTGAGTTTATCTGTTCGACAGAAATAAAAATGATATCCTTTTTAATGTAGGCTAACCAAATGGAATAAGCAAACTGATACACAAAGCTGAGCAGTGAGTTGATGATTCGATGAGTGACATATAGGGAATTTGTTGATCACATGGGAGTAATAGTGTGTCAAAATTGATGTTTATAGCGCGGAATTGAATAGGAGTATCACTAACACGGTTCCTCTTTTGAAGTGTGTGCTCTCCAAACAAAAACTCAGATAGGTTGATACGCAGCCGATCAGGAAGTCAGTCGTTTGACAAGTGGTTGTGAAAAGGTAAATAAATAAATATTTAGGGTTTTATCATATCATTTGATGTGCACCCATTAACATTTTAAACGATTTGCCTACATTCATGCTTGCACATCTGAAATGGACTGGACTTTGATGACTGTTCATAAGATTTGTTCCGCTAGTAGCAGGAATTGCAAATATTTTATACTGCAAAAAATTATGCGTAAAAAGGCAGTAATCATTTGTCAATTACCCCCACGCTTCCATTTGTGAGAGGAAAATTGATTGATGTTTGCAAAAAGGATTATTGTGTGGCAAAAAAATGTCAACTGGGAGTCAGGTCATGAAACAACATTATGATGTGGCTCATTAACTAGTTTCTTCATCAACGATGGGGAAAAGGTTGCGCAAGATTCTCTGGGCAGGTGAAAGATGAGCAATAAATAATGCCACACGATAGTGATGATGACCGCCTTAAAGAAGAATCAGATTGCATAAGAGTTTCAATAATTAGCTAGTGTAGCATAACAGCAGCACTGTCAAATCCTTTGCTGAAACTAAATACTTTTTTTGGCGCATATGCCAAAGTCAGCATAATATGCACATAAATCAGAATCCTGCATTCGTTTTTGTAAAGAAAATGTAAGTCTTTACATCATAATAAGCTAATATAATGCATTATTACTATAGGTTAAATGGGAATTGCATGAACTGCAACCCAATCCTATTGTTGCTCCCATATAATAAGTTGCAAATACGTTGCATCACGTCTCTCACCACGCTAAAGCAATAGAGGCAAGCGTGCTTCAACGCCAAAGAAGAGGTTGACACCAATTCCGCTTTCGTCTCATAAAAAATGAAAATGAATCACTTGAGCTCATCGCCCAATATCCCATAATATAATGATAACATGCACATGCTCACAAAGCATTTTTGTTGCATAACACATAAAAATAACAGAGTGGCATGTGTACCCCTTATAAACAATGCATTTGGCATTGGATCCTTGCGGCCAATACGTATAATGTTGTCTGTACTATATTTTATATGATCCTTCCTGCAACCTAGTTACGTGTTGTACTCAAAACACTCAGAGCTGTCAAATTTCTCAAGTGGACATTTACAAAACACAACAACATGTTGGCAATCAATCCCATCCGTACGTATGTTTTGAGATGCAATTTGTGAACAACCACTGAGGAAAGATCAGAGACGAATGATTTAATTTATTAATTATCCTGCACAACTTCTTTATTTTGAAGGAGAAAAGCTGACCATGCAAACATCTAGCAGTTTTGGTTAACTTCCATCACCCATCCGTTTTTACCTCAGCCAACAGCCCGTGGAATGGAAGCAACAAACCATAAAAAACTGTGGCACTAAGAAAAGCTATAAGTTAAAAAAAAAACATGAAAAATGGAAACCCAATAAACCCAGAGGATTCCTTCGCATTCCTGCATTCAAAATTTGAAATAGTGAGCCACACAATTACAAAAAAGTTACAAACCAGCCAAAATGCAGTTTGCTACAATAAGAAAACCTGTTTCCTCAACATGATCATCATCATCATCATTCTCTCACAACCATCAATAGCATCACGTAACTGCACTATTACTTCAGACGGAATGCACCTAATCTATGCATGGTAGCCAGAGAACAGCAGCAGCATCAGCCGAGTTTTCCTTTTTGACGCAACTTTTCTTTCACCTAACTGCATTCTTCAATCGCTTCTTAACCCTTTTGCTGTTAGCATCCTTCTGTTGATGACTACTCCTCCTGCAAATAAAATTGTGCTTTTGCTAAAAAGTTGCTTGCAACAAAACACATTGCCATGTTGCGTTGAGCTGCACTCACTATTACTTACTCTGCTGCTTCTTGCAAGTGTGAGACTAGAACAACGATGAAATAATCATAATCATAATAATAATGAACAACTGTTATGCAACAACTGCCAAAGCTGTACTGCTACAGTGGTACTTGTTGCTCTGGGATCACAGTTTATACTCTACGTAATAGTGTTACTTTAGACGGATGGAGTAACTATTCGCACTTCTTCATCTACTCCTACCAAGTAGTAAACTAAGTACAGCTATTGTGGATGATGGCAAGTGGTATCAACTTCTTCCTTAAAAAATGTGCAACATGTTGGCTACAGAAAAATTGGCATGCTGAACCACTACACAACATCATCATGGTATGGCGAGTCAGGGCATGACATGCCTTATTGCCCTGGCCTCACCTTCCCGTTCCTCGTCCGTTTGATGCTGCTCTTTTTTGCTTTGCAACATTTTTTTCTCTGTTGCTGTTTTGGCAACCGGGCTTTTTCAACATTGTATTCATTTGCGAAAAAAATATACATATACACACATTTTGAAAAGAATGTTTTTACAACTTGTCTTGCTGTTAAATTGCTAAAGATGATGTTGATGATGAAACAGGTTGGATGGTTGAAATGAAACGGAACTTTTCTCAAATACGGTTTCCTCATTGATCAATTAGTTTGGTGAACGGCGAAATCCGTACATCAATGAATAGACATCACATTACTGTACAATATCATCGTTTCGATAGATGAAGACGGGTTTCCTTACGAAATACCCCGAATTCTTCACAACCAACAATATTTATGCATTCATGGGTTGTCATTGAATGTTCATGTAAAGGGATCAATATATTCTAACCTCTTCCTAGATCTACGGAATAATAGGAAGGGAATTTGGACAATAAGTCATGTCAATGTCGATATAAACTTTAGTGATGAGTCGACTCAGCGATTGCAATCAAGTTTTCATCAACTTCAATCACTTATAAATGCGACAAATATTTAGCAACAAAGTATGCCCAAGAACTAATTAAGGTTCGTGATTAATAACGCTCCGCTGCATCTGATGTATAGACCTTGAGACGTTACAAAACAGGAAAACTATTCTGTCTAATATATACCCGTCTCCACTCTGCTACCGTCACAGGAGTGACTAGTACGAAAATTTGTTAGTCACGCTGCGAAAAATTAAGGGCATGGCATCCAGCCCATAAGAAAGGAGGGGGAAATGTCGGAATTGTGTTTCGGAGAAAAAAACAAATTAAGAAAGTTGAAGACGAAGACAGGAAGAGCACTTCCTCCTGTTGCGTTGTTTTCCTTCGTCGTCAAGTGTACGATTACGTACGCTTATGCTCGTACTTATCTGTGGTCACCTGCCCCTGCCTGCCTTACCCCTTCCCTTCCTTTCTTCTTTTTAGAAGTATGAAGAGCGTTCTTTACTTCAGCTAGTTAATTACATACGTACAGCATGGCAGCAGCAGCAGAACCGCCGCTTATTTCCGCTCATATTAATTTTTTCTCCTTTAGTCATCTTCTTACTCCTTCACCACAACACACTTCCGAGACAGAAGAAGGGAATGCCATCATGCCATGCCAAGTGAGTGCTAAATGCAAATGGTGATTAAGCGAAAAATAGTCCTCTCCTCCTTTCAAAAATTACATTTTGTGGTTGTCTTCCTCAAAACCACTAAGCAGCTAACCATCTATATCCGAAAAAAGCCAAAAACGACATACATAGAACAAAGTTTTAATTTCATGCAAAATCGACATTGCCTTTGTGCTATCGGGATATAACAGCTACTCTCTTTTGACAAAGGATGTATGGATGGAGTGGATGATTAAGCATGTTTTTGTCATGTGGTAAATTAATTGGAATATTGATAATAATTATCCATGACAAAACAACTTCACAAAATTTATGCTCCCTTCCTCCTCCAACTAATTTTGTGAGTATCCCACGATCCCCACACAGTTAGGAAGCCACTGACTGGGATCAAAGCTGAGTGTGGTAATTTACCACGGAAAACTGAAAACGAGAGGCAAGAAAAATGTTCTTTGGTAAGTTGTTGAGAAGTTATCGGATGTGAGCCGTGATTCCATACGGAAACCATGATTAAGTCATGAGTATATACTTCTTTCCGTTTTCCATCACACATCCTCCTCTAATTTCAGCTTGTCAAACCAAGTTGGTTAAATATGGCATCTAATTGTAACAACAGTAACGTATTTCCCACTTTAAGAAACAAACGGAAATTCTGTTTCCCAATCTGCTAATAAATTCCTGTGAAATATCATCGTCGTCCGCATTTTTTTACTCGTTGAACTAACACCAAAATAAAACCAAAACCAGAAAACGCTTATATAAAGTGAGCCGTGTAATCGTTTCCGTGTAAGTTTTACATGAACAGGTTTATTTTTATGCATACATAAATATATCCTCCATCCAACAAATAAAGTAATATGAGAGGCACACATTTTATTGCACAAAAATGTTATATTGTTTTATGTGTGGCAAGTAGAGGCACGCATCCATTCGTTGCAAGACTTTTATGCAATTCTGTGTATAAGTTTCATGAGCGTAAACATTATATACCTAATAAATTGTTGTAGTAGTTAGATTGCAGTATTGTACACTCACACACTAACGACGTCCAAGACTCCAAGTTCCTCTGGGAAGGGAACTCAACACCTCACAACTTTGCAAGCTAACAAGAAGCTGACAGACAAGGTCTTACATAATGACTAGCCTCATTTCATTACATATTGTTGCATAATCATTACAATTGCTCTTTTGTAACTTCTTTCTTCACTTTTTTCAAAAGCATTCGTAAGTGCATAATGTATTTATCTGCGAACCTACTTACTTTTCGACACAATCGTGGCTATAATTCCACTTTGATGAATTCTTTGTGTATTGTCAACTTTTAGAGCAACCTAGGAAATCATCTGTATCAATTATTTCAATATTCCTAGTCCTTGTTATTTTTAAGAAATGTCATAATAGACGTATTTACGCATTACATATATTTCATTTGATTTCAGGGTTTTAACGGAGTTTGTTTGGGACAATTGGGTGCTCAAATCAATTGTGGATACAAATATCTGTATATTTTTTATGCACCAATTTAATATATATTTGGTATTGAATTCGAAATGATGAAGTGGGATTGAGTCATTAGCATTGGCAACAATAATTTTACATAGTATTACGGAGCCAAGCCCAAGTGCAGGAAACAGGAAATCCGAAGGAATGCACCTTTGCAGTGTAGCACACCGTACTCTACCTTTCTCATCCCGAGAAAATTCCGCGAACAGAGGATGCATTTACTTGGCTAGAAGTGGGTAAAACAGGAACGGGAAGTAGGATTAGAGATGTGTTTTTATGACTCCGTATTGCGCCAACAGTAATACAGGAATTAGTAATGACAACGGATAAATGAAGTGAAAAAATGGTTGCAGAAAATGATAGCTGCGCAAGTGGCAATGTTGCGCCCAACAACATGTAACTTGTTATGTTTCAAACTATATTGCTGATTGCAAGAATGAAATGGAAACACTTGTTCTTCAAGCACTTACCATTATACACAGACAAACATTATTATGAGCCATCATTCAGTCATTCAGGAGGAAACCAGTTCCTGTTTTATTTGCTGTACATACCGACGACTGACGACATGAAGACTTGTTTTAGCAGAAGAAGACGAGAAAAAAAAGAAGGAAGTACTGTAAATGTTTTGCTTTACGGGATTTATCTCAGTTCCCTTCTTTTACTTTTGTCTTCCGTCTTCGGTTCAAACTAATCAAAATGCGAGATCTTAATGTCACTTCCACCATAAATTACCCGTCCTCCTCCTCCTTCTCTCGACTACTTCTGATGCATCATATCATAAATGAATAGCGATTACATTGCATTGAGAGGCTTCACAAGAACATTGATATGGGGAAACTGCATGTTTTCCCAAAGCTGAAATATCGGATACCGTACTATTTTGCAGGGTTCTTATCACTCACCATGTCATTTCTTGGTAAGCAAGGAAATGGCAAGACTGGTTGAAGACATTTTTTTATTCTATTACTCCCTTAAAGCATGAGCATAGGTGTGTGTGTTGGCTAACCAATGATACTTAAATCCAGAGCATGTGGCAGCTTGCTAAATTCCGCTAAGTTTTGCAACGGAACTGGATGATGATAATGCTGATTATAATGATAATCATGAGGCTTGTTCTGGGCTCAGAATATATTTGGTAACATTGTATCCATTTATGCAGGAAAACCAGCAAACTTATAAACACAATATGGATGGTGATGATGATGGATCGGGAAATGAGGCTTGTTTTCATTTTATTTATTATTCACTCATCACTTCCTGTGCTCACCGATACCGTGTACAAGTGTATATGGGCCGACCAACCGACTGAATTACCAGCAAACGGACAAACAGATGGATGGATGGATGGACAGAAACAGAGAAAGACAAAAACAGTATGTTTGGGTTTTGCGAGTGGAGCTACCTGTCATTTCCTACATTTGAATACAAAAGACAACATCACTCACTCACACGAGAACGGTGTGTTGTGGCTGTGCCAAAGAAAAAAGTGAGCACCTGTGCATATACTTCTCTGCTTCTGGTTTTTTATTGCATGACTTCCTTTCCCTCATTTTACCACCAACACCACCTTGCAATAATAGCCTCGTGTTTATGCTCCTTCAACGGTATATTTACACTTCCCATCTATATCCCTTCCCACGAATTGAATGATTTTTTATGCAGTAATCACCAGATACCATTTAGATGTCACCCTGTAAAAAATCACACTTGGATATATATATATTTACACCCCGAGTTGTGATTCGAATGTCCTTTTCAATCTTCTTTTTCCCTAAGTTCATGGCCTTGTGCGGGTGTAAAAAAACTCTCCCTCTTTCTGTCTGAGCTCATCCGCACTTCTGCTGATAAGGAAGTTTGGAAATTAAATTTGAGCTCGAGAGATTGCCAAAAATGAGGAATTACGACAGCTGCTCAAAAATTTCGCAACTTGTAATTCAAATCGAGGACAAACTCCGAAAAACATCGGACTCGCCATACTAATAATGGAAACGTATGGTCACGGCATGTGGCAAAGGAAGCACGATCCTGCACACACTGTTCACCTGCTATTAGTCACAATTGATATGTCATTCCATGGATATTTCATACAATTATGGTGGTTGTGTTTACCCTTTTAATGCTCGGGCTGGAGCAAAACCGAATGTGACAAGGAGAGCTAATAAGCAGTATATGTGGATTGGATGGGTTGGAATATGAAATTTAGAACGTGGTATGTCTTTGAAAATTTTAAGGCGGTCCTTCTGGAAACGGTATAGCGGAAGTCCATCATCCTTATTTTCGCCCTTTTCCGCTAAAATATCAATTTACGCTTTTTCTTTTCTTCGCCCAAACATCCTACCCTATACACTCCGTCTTATGGCAAACTATCTATTATAGAGCTTGCAATAACAACTTTATGACATGAAAAAAATATTGAATTTTCGGTAAAGAAATCCAATACTTGCTCGGTATAAACTAGACCAGGTTTATAATAAGTACGCGACGCGTTTGTTTTCTCATTTTCTTCCTAGTCCTTCCTAATCACCCTACGTTAGCTTAAAATGGTATTATTGAAAGCTTATAAAGCATTTGAGCGGAGCAGCAATTAGCAAAATCCAAACAGCTATATATTATATGTTCATACCAATTGCAAACATTCATATCTGAATTTGCATAGCAAAGCACAAGCATAGTATTGCCGTGTGTAGATAAGGCAGAGAAAAATATTCAGTTCAAGACTTACCGATAAGGGATCACAGACAATGCTAGTCCTCAGCGTTTAATGGAATAATTCAGCCAGTTAGGAATTACCAGTAAAACTTGCATGTATATATTCTTTGCTCAAAGTTACACTCTATTTTTTTACGAAATGGTCACGGAAATGGTTTGGAATGTATATAGTACTAGTTAAACTTTCAGGATTGAAATAAGTCACATAAATATAGTTGCACGACTAGTCAGCCAAGAAATGAATTGGGTCTCAATGAAAATTTAAACTCGTAAATTTTTTAAATACAATCCAGTTCCACAATACACTCGTTACGTGAGTATCTAATATGATTACTCGGAATACAGTTACAAAAGGCAGACTTAGGGGTTTCGTTGATGAGAAAAGTGGATGAATGATGATGAAGAGGAATAGCTGCAATTACTTTGCCTACTACAACGACAGTTCCTACTGAAACGGTGATAATGATGAGGCATGGTAGCAACACCAGTTCCACTTCCGGGTCTCTTCTTCTCCCTGTTGATGATGCTGCTGATGACGATGATACTGCTGGCTTTGGTTTAAGTCAATGATGAGACGATTACAGACAGGAATGGTATTACAAGTCCCAACAAATACTACTGGAATGAATGGATCCTGCTCCTGCTTCTCCATCGAGAATATTATTCAGACCAGCATGATCACCACCACTATGCTTTCAGCACACTCTTCTTTTGCTCGAAAACTTTTTCCGTTCCAGTCAAAATTCTACACAAGTGCAACCAACACACACTTTTGTTCATGGAGCAATGCTATCATAATATCGTATGCATACTGCTATATCTCAATTATGTTAAAAATTGCGATAAAAATGTTAGTCAAATTTTTCGTTCCCACTATCTCATCCGATATGATGAGCATAAAAAGGAATTTTATCTTGAAAAAATGTGCGATTTCTTAAGGCGCACTTTTGAATATTAAAAAAAATTCTTTGAGTTAAACTTCTATGCACAATCTTTGGAATTGAGGTCGTTGGTGCATTGAGATTTTTGTCACTGTGAACGAAACGTTCCTTCCCAACTCACTTGTGAAGTGAAAAAAGAGAGAGGGAAACAGTACAGCAAACTTGCTAAGTCTAATGTAAAACGAACTGCTGTTTGTGTCAACTTCCGGGGTCTTTTGATTATTCAACGAGGAGTGTAGGTATAGGTATCCCTGTGTGTCTGCCAAATTGAGCTTAAATGTCCCAAGCCAATTTTTTGGAAGGAAGGAACAAACACAAGGATAATATTTATCATGAGATATAATTTCCGTCCTGCTTTTCTAAAGTTTTCCAGACCGAAAACTGTTGAAATTTGAGTCAACTCGGGTTGCTGATGATGATAACTTGGAGAAAAGTGTTCCAGTCAATTTCACGCTGGCTTCTAATTTGCGTCTCTTCTTTTGCTGAAATGGCGAAATTGAGTGGGTTGTCACGACACAAAAAATAGAATGTTGACTGACCTACTGCTCAGTTGAATCAGTTCCTGTGTGCACTGTTTGCATGCGTCGGTGTGTTTATTTGCATATAAAACTGCACACATATACACATACGCTCTGTTCATGTATGAAACTAGATTATCTCTAGCTACGACTTTGTTCTGTTGAAACAGTGTAGAAAAACAAGCTGTATGTGTGCTAGTCAGTACAAAACAAAACAAAAACGTTTAACCAAGCACCAGTTTCATTAAAACAACACAATTTGTCCTGGAAGAGAAAAAGGAAAGGAGGAAATGGAATTGAATGAGCCTGTCCACGTCTAATCACACCTTTCTCCTTTTTTTTTGGCTGGAGAAACACAATGGTTTGAATATAAAGTGGGCCAATCAATGAGTTGCTCAGTTAACAGTTGAAATATTTAATGAACTTTTTATCCAAAGTTGCTTTGAATTTCTGTTATTTGTCCACTAAACCTTTTGGATTGAATTACGATTCTCAAAAACCATAGTCCTTGGAGGGAGGTCAGTATTTGAAACCCGACTGCCTCAGAAGATGTCAACAAAATGGTTTTTGCTTACAGTAATTGCATTCAAGTTAATTGCAGATTTGACCCCACACACACTTATTTCAGATGTAGGAGAAGGGGCCTCTCTTTCTCTGGTGTACTTTGTTGTAAGCGCAGGTCAAGGGTTTTTCTATTGAAGAAACGATTTTAGTCCGACTTGAGACAGCCAAATATAAGCATGCACAAGTGCGCTAAGAGGCACAGGAGAACGTGACGTGTGGGCATGTGTCTTTGACAAAGGCTGCTGGGAGACTGATGAACAAGTCTCTGAGCTGCTGCTTGCTTGCTTCCTTCATTCCAGATCCGACCAACACATTTCCCAAATACGCTTACTTGCTTGCTCTCCTCTCATACCATTCTCAGCAACCACGCTTGCATGCAGAGCTAAAGGAAACGGTGTACACAAAACACATAAGCAAAGCTTCTAAAAACGCTGCTTATTGCTGACTGTTCAGTGGTTGGTAAATTCACAAGCGTTAACACCATCTGACAGCATCAGAGAGCTCATCTAAAAGGCATAATATTCAGATTGACTTCATGAATGCTGGCGAGTACATAACATGAAGAATTGAGCAATGGTCCCTCAGTACGTTTTACAACTTGAGTCGTTGTGTACGATTTGAAATACACTTTTGATGGGAAAGGATGTGATGATGAAGAATTCAAGAGTTGGTAACTCTTTCGATTGCACTTTTGTAGAAAAAGCTTATTTTTAACTGCTCTCCTATCACCGATTCTTAGCATAATTTTTTTCAGAAAAAGAAACAAAGGAACTGCACCGCTTTAAAATAAAGTCAAATTTAAGACTTCTTAAATTGAACAAGTCTTTACATATTATGTGTTTTTGTAAGACGATGCTAAATGCATACATGTTTCTCAAAAAAAAAACTTTTCTGATCCCTTTTCAATTCTAGCTTCACAAGTGTTCCTCCTTCCCTTTTAGTTCCCTTGTAATATTACTTACGTGATACATTTTTTACTGGCCAAAAGTGTAGAGTAATCGTGCATAGATGAGATACCTATTGCACTACCTACCTACACAGGACGGGGAAAAGGAACATGTGTGTAAAATTTCCTAGGTAAAAATAATAATATGCATGCATGTATATATGTGATGCGATGTGATATGTAATGTAATCCAAGCCTTCCTTTTGAGCAACAAAAAAAATCTTAAAAGGGGTTATACACATGCCACAATGTGGACTTAATAGTTGCTGCATTCATTACCAGTCTACGATTCAGGTTTACTTGAAGAAAAAGGATGAAACGGGAAGAGGGTGATGATGAAATGACAAAGGTAAAAAATAGTGCTGGGTTAAAATATTATGTACATACATACGCATATACTTCAATGAGAGTTTTTTGTTCGTCTTCTGTTTGGTTGTCTGAGCCGTTGCACTGATGACGATACGATGGTGATGCTGGTGATTATTATTAAAATGATATTTTGTCATAGGAACAGGGTTTGAGTATCTTCGCCTTTGGTTGGCTTCCTTTTAGGCTAAGTTTTCGTGCATGTAACTTGTTTTACACGTTTTAGTAATGGATAGGACAACAGTTCCTTATGGATCCTATCAGATTAGCATAGATCATTATATAGATATGCGTAACATTCTATTTTTGAACAATAATATACTGCAAGTAAACCCGATGCTATGATTGCGTTATATGAATATTATACACGCATATTAATACTTACCCACTGGAATAAAAGCACATGATACGTCGATTGGGTTCTAAACCTTTTAGCAGGTACATGGAATTATTTTTAGTGGCGACTGTTTTTAGACTCGATGGAAGGTATCCGTATCATGCAGAAATAGTGTTTCTCGTGTTACCAATTACCAATGGCAGTATTAGAATGGAAGTAATTGTATATTTACGGGCGTAACTTACATAGAAATAGAAATCTTTGCTGGACATAACACAAACATAGATTAGTTTCATTATGAGGTGAGCTTTAAAAACTGGATAAAAAAGATTACGTTACATCACTTCAGTCCCCCTCAAGAGCTCTCACTTTCTGCGAGGAAGTAATCGACAAAACAAAACACCACGAAAACGACTTGAGCGTATCATCATCTAGCAACCAACACGTTAAGAGTCAGTTGATGCGTATCGTATCATGTTCTCAATTGTAATGATGTCGATGATTGTATCTTCGAGTCATTTTAAATTGAATTGATTATGGTTTATGAATTGATGCTATCGAAAGGGCCATACAGACGGTTGACAATGTATAAAAAATAACATATTATTCAGGAAGAGCATTGAGTTGAGTGCATACAAACTTTGTGTATGATGTCGTACATGATTTGTTAAATGGAACAAGAACAAAGAAGATGGGTCGAAGAAGCAACGATGATGAAGATCCACAGTTAGTTGCTGATGAGTGCGATATGCAAAAGATATAGCCAACACAATTCCCATCCACTTCAAAGTTCAAATCTAATATCAGCATCGACTCAACTTACTCGTTGCGAAGTAGACAAAACAAACAATAAAAAAGTGTATATCATTCTTTTTTTAACTTCCGCTGAAACCATTGGAGATTGTAGGTATTTATGTATAGTATGTTTATATAATTATGCAGATGAAGTAGTCACCCATTCCATATTATATACTAGTTTCTTCACAAAGCCCAATGTACTGGTCACATAAAGGCTTTCTCAAGGATCCCTAATTGAAACTGAAAAGAACTTGATCTGTCCGTAGGTTTGCTGGTAGATAATGGGCTATGAAAGCTAGTAGGCAAATATTTGTAAACAAATATGGGCGTCAGAAGCCCATTATTTTTGAGCTGGAATCATTAAATTTATTTTTATCAAAATTTGATGACAAAAGACATTCCCCTATTTTGGGAAGAGATTGTCTAATAATGTCAATCGGATTTATCGAGTTACAGCTAAAATTTATTTTTATCAAAATTTGATGACAAAAGACATTCCCCTATTTTTGGAAGAGATTGTCTAATAATGTAAATCGGATAATCGAGTTGCAGCTATTGCTAAGCAAATTCAACGAACGGAAACTTAAGTGAATGTACAAAACTTATCAATGGCCTGCATTGATAGAATGCCTATGTAAAAAGAAGTTGATGCAAATGTTATCTTTTATCAGAAGTCAAGACGAGCAAAACAGAATGTGGTCATACCGCTTGGAGCATGTAACGTTAACTTGCTGAAGTCATCCTCGGTATGTATGTGCCTCGAAAACACTTGCAAAAACTTACGGATCAAACGCGGATCTTGTTGCCATATTAGCAGTTTCCACCAAGTCCTCCTCACGACGACGACGTTGTTATTATTCTCTTTTTTTTTGCAGATTGCTTGAATACCTGTTTTTTGCAGCAACTTTTGCACGTTTGTAACCAACTTGCATGTATGTAAATCCCCTTTAGCACATCAAGATTCCAGCGGATTCCAGATGGATACGAAAGATCGTCTGTCGGCACAAAAAAATAATAATGAAATGAGACAGACACTTGCATGCATGTATGCATGTCAAGTCAAGTCTTCAAGTCATTTTATGCATGGTCAGTGGGGAATCTCGATTAGCAGAAGCGGAGGACACGGAGTATTATGGAAAGCAGACAGCACACCACTCATGGATCAGCAACATGATTCTTTTCTTTGTTTCCAGGAAGGAGTTTTGAGGAACAGAAAAATGGCAATATCATCATCATCAACATCATCACGCACTGATGCAAAAAACGGTCAAAATGAAAGGATAATAAATAAAGGGGCTATGAAAGGGTGTATAGTACATACATCCATGTCTGTTAGTTAATCTTTATAATACACACTTGCGCACTTCTTCCAATCTCTAAGATGATTTGACGCGATGGGCTGTTCTGGCGGACGAGTGAGTGGAGTGCTATTTATTTATTTTTTCCTTCTTTTACTCGTTTCTTTCTTTCATTCCAAAATGGTACAAAGGCGTCGTCTCAACAAATGGAAACTTGCTTTAAAAGCGTACAAACACTATTGTAAAGGCTCACTCTAAATTGCATTCATCCATCCATCCTCGTTTACTTCGTACCTGATTCTCAACACTTACATATGGGAAACGACTGAGCTAAATAAAGACACCCTGTTTTTTTGTTTCCATTTTTTACTCGCCATGCCAAAAAGTATGTGCTCATTCAGTTTATTGTTGCACGTTTTGTGTTCAATGAGTTTTTACTAACAAGTGGACAAAAATATGATATTATATTATATGATGAGTGCAGGAATAAAATGAGTAAGCAACAGTATAGCAGTAGCAGTAGTCGCTTTGTTTAATATTTATTGGCAAGTACATCAATCAAATTGATTTTTTTGCGGAAAAGGTTCCCTTCTTCTTAACATTATCTCAGTCAATCACATTTTTATAATGTGCAGAAAAAACTCTAGTTCGTTTGAGCAGTACGCTCTTCTCTAGTGCTTGAGTATACTTATAGCAAGTAGTAGTTACCTCATTCATAAGGAATAATTGCACCGGTTATGTTACCTACGAGAAGGAACACCATGCCACTTTATCCCTATTGATAGTCACATTTATATCTACTCATTTAATGTGAATGAAAATTGCATTGCATGATTGCACTTGCTCTGTTTTTATGCCTCATATTGACATGACGATTCTCAACGTGATGTTCTAATATGGTTACTAATAGCATATTTATGATAGAGCGGAATGAGCCAGGTGTGGTGCTTTCCATTAATATTTTGTGATATTATGCTACGATTTGCATGGGTTAGATAAGCAATAGATAATATGGCTATACGTCTGCATAATTTTTTTTATATATGTATGAAATATTACGTACGTGTGCGACGATTGAAAAGCGCATTGCTCTGAATTACATGGCGCTTGTAAGTATATTAACAGCAAATATGGGTCATGATTCAGGAAAGTGAAGTGCAATAATGCGGCAGCAATAGTAGTAAAAATGACAATTAAACAGAAATAGGATTACGGCAAGTCAGTGCAAGTGATGGGATGTGGATGTTGGTCACAATCAGCTGTAAATCATTTGACGCTTAAGTTACTCATGTTTTTTAACAGGTGATCAGATTGACATCAGGTTGTTTAAACAAAGAGCGAGCATCATGATGATGATGCTATGCAGACTGCTGAGCGATGCACGATAAACAAATCCCTTAAAAACGGTGCTAGATGATGCTATCGCATGCAAAAACTTTTGATGATGATGACATGACGGGTGACATGCGTTATTGCTTGATTCTGTCAATGCATCATAACATATCTCTGGTAGTAAAACCAAGTTGAGCATCTTCGTCATTAATATGACATTAAAACATTTCCCCCAGAAACTTTTATTTCCTTAATAATTTTCCAATTTACGCTGCTACATTATGCTACTATTTTTACTATTTTATTTACTTAAAACTTGAACAATCACCATGTGGGCTTCATATTACTGTTATCATCAATTGGTTGATTTTTCATCAGCTCAGCCTATAATTTTTGACAATTCCATTGAAACATCTCTTAAAATGCAAAAATGCATTTCAACCAAACTACACATTAATATGGGGCTGCACTGCACATATGCAAGCAAAGTGGGGCAATAGTGCTAACGCGAGTTGTTCATGTGACAGGTAGAATTTCTGAAGATTTGTGTTTTATGGATGGAATGACACTCGCCTGCCTTTTCCGCACTGGTGATGACGATAATTTTTTCAGATTTAAGCTGCAAATCCCTTGCACTGTTTCTGCAAGATTGCATTGATTCTGCTGCGACTTCTCTACTCCCATAAAGTAATATAGGAGGATGATCACACACACGTAAATACAAACGCATTATCAGCAACATCAGCCTATTAAGATTTTTTTGGGAACGCAGACACCGAAGAAGAAGCACAAGGGGTGGAAACAAGGAAGCTAAAAACAGCACATCAAAAAAAGCATCTCGGTATATATTGCTTCTTATTTCAGCATTTCAGTTGAAGTGTAGGGTTCGCAGATAGCAGAAGAAACCGGAAGGGTGTCAAAACATTTACATTTCTCACACAAGCATCCCTTTATACTCTGCGATTATGCACTACTCAAAAAGTCGCGTAATCCTTGCTTGTCCCACCAAAGCTACAAAAGAAGAAGTGGTCGATGCTAGCGTAAGATATACTTAAGCAAGAAAGCCTATGTGTGTATATTCTTGTGTATTCAGTTCCCTTTCCTCATATCCTCAATTATTTATCATCATCACAGAGTAACAACAAGTAACTAGCTAACAGAAAAAAGAGCACCATCACCACAACCAGCATCATCATCATTGATCATGATGATAGTTCACTGTATCATATTTATCGAAACCATTTCACAGGCAAACACATGCACATTCTTGCTCCTCCTTTGCATCATCAAATCACGTTGATCCAAAATCCAACACTGGTGTTGCTTCGGTTCACATAATGTAATTGCAAATGACGATAATCCTAATGCAATATGTGTGCAATGATGTGGATATTGCATTTCGTTGCATTGCATAGTCACCTTTGTTGCTAAAAGAAGGATGAGGATATTGCACAGTCCGTACACAAAAAAGCACACTTGTTATTATCACCTTAGTCTTTGCTACTAACTGTATATATCTGTAGAATGTACTTCTGTGAAGCAAGTAGTAGTAGCAAGTGAGCATTCACTTTGTTTGTCTTCATGTTCCTGAGGTGTCGCAGTTCCCAGTGTCTCATTCTCGTTACCTCATAGATCGTCATCCTCGTTTTTATTAGCTTATCGTAATGATCAGGAGCCCCCACGCACTCAAAAATACATTTTTGTCATTCCTCTACTAATAATGTATAACTCACATTTTCCTCATGAGTGTAAGCGTGCATGTATATACAGGGAGCTTATCATCATATCATAATGGTATGGAGATAACTGATTTTCTTGCACATTCTCATTCACCCTTCTTATTCCTCACTGACTGCGATATGATGACATCATTATATCCTTACGCTTTCAATATCGTTATTTATTCACTTGTTGCATCAACAATGCGCTCGCTCACACCAAACAAGTGTTTTCGCATGTATGACAGAGCAACACAAACAGAGCCCATCATGAAAGAGAAGTGATGCCCCGGTTTGGCCAATTTTCTAGTAATGGCAAATAATGAGAAACATGAAGTAAGTCGGTGCAATAGTGCATAAAATATCAGTCAATATGGAGTAATGATGGGGATGATGATGATGTTGAGAAGTGCGAGACCAGGTCACGACATGATGACACAAAGCACGAATACATGTATATTGTATGCATATTATTTTTTCAAACAATCTCCGCTGCTAATAAGGACCGACGGATTTATAAGCATAATGCCTTCATTTCATTATAAGCTTCTATTTTCATTTGCACAATATTGGTGCTCACATAACAACATAGCCACACATGT